>CAUYRH010084191.1:0-32768 GCA_963574655.1 Perodicticus potto
GCCTGTAGTCCCAGCTACTTGGGAGGTGGAGGCAGGAGACTCGCTTGAGCCCAGGAGTTGGAGGTTGCTGTGAGCTGTGATGCCACAGCACTCTATCCAGGGTGACAGCTTGAGGCTCTGTCTCAAAAAAAAAAAAAAAAAAGCATGAACCTTGAAAACATTATGCTTAATTGAAGTAAACCAGAAAAAAAAAAGACAAATATGAGCCCACTTGTAAGAGCAACTTCGAATAGGCAAATTTGCAAAGACAGAAAGTAGAGTATGGGTTATTAACAAGAGAGGGGACTGAGAGAATACTAATGGTAGAGTTCCACTTTGAAAAATTTTGAAAAATTTCTGGAAATGGATAGTGGTGATGGTTGCACAACATTGTAAACGTACGTAACACCACTGAATTGTATATTTAAAATGGTGAAATTGGTGTTGTATTTCCCCATATAGAAAAAAAAATTTTTTAAGCATGTAAGAACAATTACCTTAGAATAGTTAGGTCTCATTAATTTGAATTTTTTTCACTAGAAATCATTTTGGTTATATTTTTCACTATTTAAAAATAACATTTTGTTGAATAAAAATAGAAAATGCAGATATACTAAAAAGAAAAAAATTAGACATTCATTATTCTAGAGATAACTACATTTAAAACCTTAGCGTTCTGCTAGACCGTCTCTCTCTCCGGTTTCATTTTCTTCCTTCTTTTTTTCCCCTTTGATTCGGTTCCATACTCTCCCACTCTTGGGAATGTGGAGGTCACTTTTCTTTTATGAGATTTCATCTATGTGCGCATATCAGAGTTTAGTTTTTACCCATCTAATGGGGGGAAACACTTTCTAAAACTAAGCGAAGTGATAAAACACTGAAAAGAAGCCAAGAAATGTGTGATCAGAATGCTCAGATTCATGCTGAGACCATTTGGAAGTTGCGTTGGAAAGGATGACTTTCAACACGCTGTGCCCACAAGTCCCTGAACACGCGTGGCCAGAGGAGTCAGCTACTACATTTGCTGTAGTCCAGAGCAGAGAAAATAATTTTTCTGTAGCTTCTATTAGTCCTTCATTCTAGCTTCTTGATTGGATTGTAGGGTAGGAGCAACACCTGCTTGGCCGAGTTCTTGGTGGCCACACTACTCATCCATGGACATTAGAGTCCCATGTGTTCCCAAGCAGGAGCCGGCTGTAGCTCCACCCATATTTGTGTGTTACGCACAGGGTTCTATCCAGATAATGATAGTGCATTTCTATTATTCTTTACTTTATAAGAATATGTAAGGTGGATCCATGACTTCCTTTTTAAGGAGCAAATGATCTTCTTCTCCATAGGGGGCACTCTTCCTGCTCTTGTCCACTATAAGTTCTGCCAATGGAGACTTTGGACGTGTTTCCCTTTCTGGGGCTTTACCCTCAGTGGTCCCAGACTCACCTGCTACATTCGCCTGTTTGGGAGAAGGAAGCATTGCCCAGGCTGAGATGCTGCTTAGGGTCAAGGGGACTGAAAAGTGCCCCTGGCTTCCATAGGGGCAGGGTAGCTGTGCTGCTGGCCCAGCATTGCCTGAAATTCTCCGCCACCCCCCACCCCAGGCCAGTGGGTCTCACTTACGGTTTTCAATAATACAGTGAGAACCCAAGTCCACAATTTCTATTTTGATGATTTTAGGTTCTCTTCAGAACCTCCCATCCGGTACTTTCCATTTCCTCTCTACTCTTCAGTTCTATTCCACGCAGAATGGTCGACCTGTGCTTCTGAGCCGGGAGGCCTACTTGGGCCCGACTCCCTTCATTTCTATTGCTCGTCCTTAAATCTTACCCTGTGTGGGTCTTCTGGGTTTATTTCTTTCAATGAGGAACATTCCAGATGGTCCTCACACTTCTCCTGATCCTTTCAATAGTTCTGCTCAGCTTTTAAAACCATTATAATGCTTTCTCCAAATAATTCTTAAAGATCCATTAATTAATTCACTCATTCACCAAATATTTATCAAGCACTTTATTCTAGGGCCTCTGTTAAGCATGGAATACATTTATGAATGAGAAAATCCCAATCCTTGAGTTCAGTTGAAATGAAGAAATAGGTAGGTTCTCAGCTCTCTGCACGTAATTCCTTGCGATAGTTCTTAGACCACGAGTATAATCAAGGTTTGGTGGGAACATAGATCTGTCCATCAACAGATGAATGGGGACACAAATGTGATATACAGATACACACATACACACAAACACACACAATCGAATATTGTTCAGCTTTAAGCAGAAGCTCTCTTAAAGAGCTTTCTCTTTTTCTCCTTTTAGCTTCTGAGATAATCATGAACCAGCTTCTCTTCCTGCCTCTCTGGCCAGCCATTAAATGTTGGCATTAACCAGCATCCTATCGGAGCTTCTCTCCTCTCATCATATGTGTGGAGGTATTTTTTCTGGATATATTTTTTCTTTTTCTGGGACGTCAGTTACAGTTGCTGATGAATTCTCCGTCTGTTTCTCTAGGCGGGACCTCTCTCCCGAGTTCCAGAACTGCCCATGCCCCTGCGGGTTGGAGATGGCCCCACACGGGCCTCCCACAGAGCCGCGCACTCATTCCTCACTCTTCCCTCCGTGCATCATCATCGCCCTCAGTCCCAGCCTGCAACTCTAGCAACCAGTCTAGTAAACTGTTACTGTTTAACTGTTACTTACTTCCCCCGCTCACCTCCAAATCGAAAAGCCGATTCTTCGCTTTCTGCATTTTTTTTTAGATTTTCCTGTAGATTTCCATTGCTTCCCTCATCCTCTTAGGCCAGTGCCTTTCAAATTGTTTCACTCTTGCCCTTTCAGGGGCTTCTGAGGTTAGAGTAGAAAGGGCAGGGCTGTGGGCTTCCTGCCTCTGATTAGACCAGAGCAACTGCGTGTTCGTCTTTTCTGCTTATCATTTTTGAAGAGGGTTCAGGGCTAACCATTTGAAAACCATTAGTTTTAAGTCCTCAGCATTTAAGTCCTCTTCCCTTGATTTTTGCAGAGCTCCAGTTGACCACACCTCCCTGTTTTCTCGCCCCCATCTCAGCCAATGGCTCTTAACCTTTCCTTGGCTGAGACGCGAGGAAGAGTGATGCTCAGGTGCTGGGCACACCTCTTGCTGTGTGTAAACACCTGTTGTACAATGATGCAATTAGAATGCGAGAGGGTTGAGTCCACTCTAATGTGCTAAAATGTTCTTACATCCTCTTTGGGCTTTAACTATTATCCATGACAAATGCCTTGCAACACATTTCCCAAACGATCTCAACTCTGCTCTAGCCCACTCTCCACATGGCTGCTGCCCTTTACACGTGGGCATCGCAGTCACTCTGCCACTTGACCCTCCTCAGTGCCTTCCAGCTGGGTCTCAAGTGGGTTTCAACTCTGCTGTGCGACTGGCAAGGTCGTGTCCTCAGCGACTTCCCCAGCGTCAGCTCTCGCCTCAACTCCCCGAGAACGAACCACACCCAACCACACCCACCCAGCCGGCCAGGCTTCTGGGCGTGGTGCATGTGGTTCTTTCTGCCATCCCTGCCCTCCCCACCTCTTCTCCCTTCAGCCTGCGTCTGAAACCCAAATTACTTTTTATAGATGAACCAGTTTCATTTCCCCCAGTAACTGCCACCTGTGTGTACCGTTAATCCCTCCTCCCTTTCTTGCTGGGTCGGAGCAAGGATATTTAGTCACATCTTAATCCAAAACATTTTCAGTTCTATTTATTTCTTAAATGACTTGCTCCTGTGCTTACTCAGTCATGATCTATTTTAGCTTTCCATTTTGAAAAAATTTCAGAGGTACAGGAAAGTTGCAATAACAGTAAATCTTTCTGCACCCTTAGCCGCCTTCACCAATTGGTAACATTTTGCTTCATTTGCGTCTATCTTTTCTCCTTGTCTTTTTATTTACAGAAGACAAGTGCCAAAAAATGCATACACATTTTAAGAAAGGAAGAAACTGTATTAAAACTGTAATACTCAAGTTTCGTTTGACTTCTGCAATTAGAAGAGATACAAGATAAATATACAAGATATCAAACATTATCCGTATATATTATTTCAATTTTAATACAGTTTTTTCCTATCTGAAAATGTGTATAATTTTTGGCACCCTCTGTTTATGCATGTTATGCATTTTTTTACACACATGTATTCTTTTTTTTAACTTTTTAAATTAAGTCAAATTAATACAAGGGTACAATTTTTATGTTACATTGTTCTCACTTTCAGGGTAAAGTTCCATTTGTAGAAGAGCCCCTCACCCAGGGGGCGTGTTACACACCCTCACAATGTGCACAATAGGTGAGACCCCACCTCCTGCCCGCCCTCCTTCTGCCAAACGTCCTTCCCCCTCCCCCCTTCCCACTGCCTTCTACCCCTGAAATGGACTATATTAGTGTTTTATTATTCTTATGAGCACGTAATTGTTTATATATTGCTTTCATATTAGTATGGAGTACATTGTATATTTATTTTTCCATTCTGCGATACTTTACTAAGAAGAATATATTTCAGCTCCATCCAGGTAAATGTAAGAGATGTAAAGTCTCCATCTTTTTTAAAGGCTGCATAATCTTCCATGGTATACACATACCACAGTTTGTTCATGCATTCATGGGTTGATGGGCACTTAGGTTGCTTCCACAACTTGGCAATTATGAATTGAGCAGCAATAAACATTCTAGTGCAAATGTCTTTGTGGTAAACTGGTTTTTGTTCTTTTGGATAGATACTTCATAATGGGATTGCAAGATCAAATGGAAGGTCTACTTTTAGATCTTTGAGGGTTCTCCATACTTCTCTCCAAAAAGGCTGTATCAGTTTGCAATCATATTGTTCTTATTATTTGCTTAACCATTAGAGAGTAAATTGTGGATACCAGTACCCTTGACTACATGGATCAAATTGTGGATACTTAGTATTGACAATTCATTATCTGACAAAGAGCTCATATTCATATTTTTAATTGACTGTATACTGTTCTTTATAACAATTTTTTCCGACCCTAGACCACCAATTTCTTTGTAAAGACTATCTGCAGATGCATTCTGCTCCTGGAAACATTTCCCAATTTCTGTCTCACCTGTCGGTGCTGGTCACGACTCCCGTCGGTGCCCCCGACTTTGCCCCTCAGTCCTCAGTTACGGTGTGTACAACCTGTTCTCATGTGTGCTTATTTTGGTGTTTTGGTCTTTCTAACTAGGCTAGAAATTCCTTGAGAATAGGGGCTGTATCTCATTAATAGACCCTTGCCTTTCCAGGGTCTATTACAGTGATTTTCTTTTTCTTTTTTTTTTTTTTTGGATAGTCTCACTATGTCACCCTCGGTAGAGTGCCGTGGTATCACAGCTCACAGCAACCTCAAACTCTTGGGCTTAAGCGATTCTCTTGCCTCAGCCTCCCAAGTAGCTGGGATTACAGGTGCCCACCACAGCCCCTGGCTATTTTTTGTTACAGTCATTGTTGTTTTAGCTGGCCCAGGCAGGGTTCAAATCGGCCAGCCTTGGTGTACATGGCTGGCACACTAACCACTGTGCTACAGGTGCCGAGCCTATTACAGTGATTTTCAACCGGTGTTCCTTGGCACCCTGATGTGCCGTGAGAGGATCTCCAGTGGGCTGTGAAAATGCTTCAAGATCATTAATTATTTTTGAAAGATGTTCAAGGCACAGTAAGCCTATTCATTTTTTTACTCCTTTTGTTGATCTGCATAATGTATGTATGCCATGGAAGTTAAACTATAGGTTCAAGATAAAAACACTGGTCTATTATCTAAATGAATTTAATGCTGTTTAATTTACAGCTTGGACATTTGAAACTCCAGATTTATGGCGATGCTCTTCCTCTTGGTGATGACTTCTCCCTGACCGTATGTAGACATAGGTATGATGCTAAGGTGGCTGGTGGAGTCTGCACTGGACTGTGAGGAGACCCTGCTCCTAATTCCAACCCTGTTTCTAACCAGCAAGATGGCCTGGGGTAAGTTATTTTTGTCTTTATGAGATTCAGCTGCTTCTCCTGAATTTGTGATTCACTCTGCCCACCTCTTTGGGGTGTTGGGAAGATCAGATAAGGGGGAGAACATATAAATGTTTTGAATTGGTGATGTTATTTCATTTTTATTTTTTGGGGGGGACAAAGTCTCACTTTGTCACCAAGAGTGCCGTGGTGTCACAGCTCACAGCAACTTCAAACTCTTGGGCTTAAGCGATTCTCTTGTCTCAGCCTCCCAAGTAGCTGGGATTACAGGTGCCCACCATAACACCCGGCCATTTTTTGGTTGTAGTTGTCAGGGCTGGGCAGGCCAGGGCTAGGTTTTCCACTAGCTCTGGTTTATGTGGCTGGCGTCTAAGCCACTGAGCTACTGGCGCTGAGCCTATTTCTTTTTTTTTTTAAATTGAGACAGACTCTCACTTTGTCACCTTTGGTAGAGTGCTGTGGTGTCATAACTCACAGCAACCTCCAACTCTTGGGCTCAAGTGATTCTTTTGCTTCAGCCTCCCTAGTAGCTGGGACTACAGGCACCTGCCACAATGCCTAGCTATTTTTTTTTCTTTGTTTAGTGGGCCTGGGCCGGTTTCAAACCCACCAGCCCTGGAGCATGTGCCAGTGCCCTAACATTGAGCTATGGGCACCCCGCCTAGTGATGTTACTTCTGAGGCAATGTGGCTGTCTTTAGTGCTAGGTCTGTTGGGATCCCCATGTTCCTGCACACTCAACATCCCTGGGGCCTCTTACTCTGACTTCTGCAAGGCTGGAATTCAGGGTTTGGTCATGAAGCACAGAGACCTGCAGGTGGCATAGACTCTGCAAGCTGGGTTAAGAGTCATGGGTTCATGTCCACCTCCAACCTCAGAATGTGACTTTATCTGAAAATACCATAGAGCTCCATGGTTGACCACCTCCCTACCTTGACCACCTTATCCTTAAATTGACCTAATTTTCATAGACCAGACATGCACCTCATGTACTCAATGGAAGTTCCTTATGTTGACCACCTCTGTATGTTGACCAGTTTATCACAGTCCCTTGGATGGTCAACTTACACAGGTCCTACTATAATACTTTTCAGATATAAGTTTAAGTGAAGATGAGGTCATCACTGGATTAGGGTGGGCCCTAAACCCAATGACTGCCGTCCTTACAAGAAATGAGTCTTTAAACCAGCGGTTCTCAGCCTGTGGGTCTCGACCCCTCTGTAACAATGAAAATACATCCTGCATGTCAGATATTTACATTACGATTCATAACAATAGCAAAATTACAGTTACAAAGTAGCAACGGTAATAATTTTATGGTTAGGAGTGACCACCACATGAGGAACTGTATTAAAGGGTCGTGGCATTAAGAGGCATTAGGAAGGTTGAGAACCACTGCTTTAGCTGCTCTGTAGACTACAATGCTGTGCGAAGGGCTGTGGTCTGCTCAGACAGAGCAGGAGAGTCTCTGCTTGGCCGTCGGAGTATCCCCCATATATCTCCCGTGGTCTTAGGTGAAATGCTCTCAGGTAAGAATGTGCAGAGCCTGAACCTTCCGACATCCTCAGGATGGGCTCTCTCGATATTTTCCTTGGCCACTTCTGCTTGTAAGATCACTGAGAACTGGGAGGGTTTGCCATGGCCTCAAGGGAGTTGGCTCAGTTCTCGGTGGAGTCTAGAGACTTGGGCCTGAGCCTGCCGGTACCCTTTGATGCTGAAGGAGATATTGCATCTACGATCTGCGTGCCCCTTCTCTGCCAAGGCATGTCCTCACTGGGCTGCTCTTCTTTCCTGATGCGAGAAAGACCCACTGCACTCAAGGTGCCCTTGTGGACCCCTGGCCCCTTGCCTGTTTTCTCTGTGGAAAATGGCATCTGCGTGGGTCCTGGCTTGTGAGTGCTAGAGACAGGAGGGAGGAGAAGGGGGACAAGAGGACACACAGCTGAGACAGTCTTTCCCTCAAGCTGGAATCAGCTCCAGGGGCCACCCACGTCCCTTGCTATTATGATGTCACAGAAAGGAGCAGGGTGGAGGAGGCCCATGAAGTCATCTGGCCCAGTGCCCTCTTCAATCTTCTGTGCCACCAGGATGGTAGAGATTCCTATTCCTGGCAGCTGAGTTCTTGAATACATGAGGCCTCACAGTGTCAAAGTTTGAGTGTGTGTTCTTTGGTCCAATGTCCAGCAGCTCACCTGGGGAGAACTACTGAACTCACACAATGCACAAACTCAGGCCCCTCTCCTGCAGGTCTAGGTTAGTCTCTTGCCAGCAGAGTACAGCCTCAGCTTCCCTTGGGATAATTGGAGATGGCTGATAATGAACGTGAAAGGATGATTCATGTCATATTTAAGCAAGACTCTGGGTATGCGTGTGAAGAAGAATTGTTTGAAGAGGGGTGCTGCTGATTATATCAAAGCCTCTGTGGTGGGGGTGGGGGGAGAAGGGTGACAAAATGTAATGCTGCAAATTTTAATAATGCAAGGAAACAATGGCCTATGGAAGTCCTCAGAGTGAAGATATGGGGCCATTGTTGATTTTGCTTCATAACCTCTGGGAAACTCTTCGTTTGCTCTATTCTTTTCTTTTCTTTGAGACAGAGTCTCACTCTGTCACCTGAGTAGAGTGCTGTGCATAGCTCACAGCAACCTCAAACTCTTGAGCTCAAGCAATCCTCTTGCCTCAGCCTCCTAAGTAGCTGGGACTACCAGTGCCCACCACAACACTCAGGTAGTTTTTCTTTTTGAGTAGAGATGGGGTCTCACTCTTGCTCAGGCTGGTCTTGAACTCTTATGCTCAGGCAGTCCACCTGCCTCAGCCTCCCAGAATGCTGGGATCGCAGGCGTGAGCCACCATGCCTGGCCTGTTTGCTGTTTTAAAAGTTCTTTAGGAAGAGAAAGTAAGAGAGACTTACCTTATCCTTATATAATGATCAAATAGAGCATAATAAGGTTGCCAGAGTCAACATGAAACAGTTGGGTCCAGAGCTCCTACTAGGAGAGGAGGAAGAGGCAGCATCTGGCCTTGTTACTGCCCTGGCCTCTCCCCCCAGATCTGTGTGGTTAGCACCTTGTCAAATGCCTGTCTGATCACGGTCAGGAAACTCTAGAGGATAACCGTGTTGCCCTGTTTGAACAGTTTGAGGATACTGCCAGTGTTATTGTGTGTTGAGAGCCATCCAACTGACGACAGCTGCACTTACTTCCTTTTTCCCTTCAAAATCAGGATGCCCCTTGCAAAAAGCTAAGGGAGGGAGCCAGATTCAAGCAGCTTAGTCAGTAGCCTCACTTCACCTATGGGGGAAGCGGAGGAATCTGACGTGGGAAGGGACCCAAATGATATCCACGGATCTCTTCTTCCTCAAGTGGAGATGAGTTACGTGGTAACTTCACTTAAATGGTGATAGGGCGACCTTCCCACACACCCAGGAAAACCAAAAGTTTCCTGATTTTCAGGGAAAAGATATACGGTGGCAGGTTAGAATTCAGTCTAATGGGGCAAGGTGTTAATGCCATCCCAGTCACACCAGAGACAGCCCTCTGTTTCCAGGTGACACCCCAGAAAGCCTCACACATCCAGCCTTTTTGAGGCTTTTAAAAACAGGAAAGCAGCAATCTGGTGGGCATGTTGTAGGGTTATGTGAGGATAAAACCTGCTTAAAAGCACACAGCTCCAGAAGTGACAGGCCAAGGTGGGGCTGGAACCCCCACTGGAACTTTGTCTCCACAGAGTAGAGCTGGGAGCAGCAGCATTGAGACAAAGCGCAGAAACTTCGCTTGAAATCCAAAGCCCTGGGTTCAAAGGTAACTCTGTATCCTGCCAGCTGTGGGACCCTGGGCAAGTCATTTCACTAAAATTTCATCCTGGGGAAAATGGACATAAGAATAACATTAAAAATTCGACATTTGAAAGCACTTTGAGTATGGGAAAGTGTCTTACAGACCTGGGTATGTGGAATTCTACATGGCCCTGAGTAGGGGATGCAGAGGGCAGGGGGTGCGTAGATATCCCAAGCTGCCAGGAAACCTGGTGTGTGTGAGGGTTGAGTGTGAACCGGGATCTGCTATTTTCCAAGAGCAAGAACAGTAGGGGAATTTCTTACTTGTGGTGGTACTCTTTCTTAGATCCTTGCAGCTGGCAGGCCTTGCTGACACTGCCGCTCCCTGAAAGCCCTTGGTCAGACCCTACCCCACCCCATTTGTCTGTGCCTTCGCGTCTTCATCCCCGATAGGAAAGCGTCAAAGAGATTCTGCAATGGTCCATTTCAGCTCTTAAGTCATATGATTCCATAAACCTAAAGGAAAGCTTGTGATTGAGTCAAAATAACTTTCCGGAACACTGGTTACATAGCAGGAAGTATGCTGAGTATGGAATTAGGTCTTTGGTTTTCTAGGACCTGAGCTCATGCCTTAGTGAAGGTGCCCATGCCCTGAGAACTGGCTCTGCTCACAGGAGGTGCCCCCACCACTGCAGAGTGCTGCCAGAATTTCACGGGAGTTTGGAGGAAGGAGCATGACCCAGCACGGAGGGCAGACGACAGGGAGAGCCAGGGAAGGAGGGGGCACTGACCTGCCCTGACCTGATGGGGAGGTATTGCAGGCATAGCCCCTTGTGCAAAGGCAGAGAGGCGGGAAATGGGAGGTGATCTACTCTGTTATCATTCACTTAAAGTCTTAAGAAGAGGAGATTTGAGTAAGTGCTGAGGCTGGGGGGTTGCTATTGTTTTTTGGGTACAGAACCTGGCCGAGTGGTAATCAGTGCCCACTTCTGAATCAGCCGGAATTTACCACCTGTGCTTGCCTTATTGGCATGTGTGCTATGTGCCGAGCTTCCCCCTGGTAGGACTGGATACCCACACCCTGCGTGCCTGGCTCTCTGGGTGGAGCCCGCCTTCCTGCCTGGGCACCGATCCTTTCCACTCACTTCACACACTGGCATTTTGACATGTTAGTACCTGGCCTGTTAACATGGGATAACGAGGGAAAGAGCTCAAAGGCAGCACCGAGCCAGGCCAGCCCTGCTTAGCTCCTTTCCCTGGGTGGTAGGAAGGCAGCTACTTAGTAGCGCTAGTTCTTCCCAGTGCTTCCAAACCAGAATCTCTCCAAATGTCAGGGAGGAGAGTTTATGACTTCGTCCTTTTATGATGCACTTTTAAGGACAATTATTTCTAGAGCTAATAATCCTAATACCCTCTTTAATTAGGCATTGGTAAGAGAAGATATACATTTTAAAATCCATGAAATTGCAGGAAGATTGCATGACTCAGTATTCTGGGTGAATGCTCTGTAGTCTCGTGATTATTATTATCAATATTAATAAGCATTTATTCGCGCACACACTCACCCATGGGGCCCTGGGCAGAGCTCATGGAGGACATAGCCTCTGTCCTCAGGGATCTGTAGAAGGCTGTTTCTAAGACACTGTAGTAAATCACATGAGTATTGAAACTGTCAAGATTTTAAACACCTAAAATCAGCACTATCATTAGCAATCAGTAATCACTGTTATAGAAGAATAAATCTTGTAATCTCCAAATTACCTGTTTGCACCAATTAGAGTTCAACTGATGAAACATACCAATCAAAGGGAAATTTACTTGAGGCACCCAAGCTTATCTAGGTTAAAAAAAAAAAAAAAAGGGAACATGCTGAGCTCCCAAACTGTTGTTTTCCAGCTCTGTATCAGTTAGGGTGAATTTTCTGCAAGCAGACCTGATAAAACCCTGCACAAGTACCCCAAGGCAGGATGGAGTCCGTTATTCATTTATTTGTTTACTTATTCATTTATTCCCCTGCCTGCCTTCATAAAGAATAGGAGTAGGTCACTAGGAAAACACATATATAAGAAGAAAGTTTAAACAAAAAAATCAAAAGGGGGGAGTTGGAAATATTGGACTGGGAGGGGGGCACTATGTTCGAACATTTAACTTCCACAAATCTTTGTTGAGGCCCTTCACTGAGCACAGCACAAGGCCTTGCACCAGCAAAAAGAAAAACACGTCCCCCTTGGTGCCTGTGAGGCCTTATAAACTAGGGTGAAGACACGAACCCTGCGCTTGGTTCCAAGCTTCTTAGAAGGCAAAGTGCAGCGGAACCCCATGGGTTATCTGGTTCTCAGCAAGCAAGAAAAGAAAGCAAGTCTGTGGAGAGGTAAGTTTTTTGACTTGTACATACTAAAGGAAAGTAAAATTTAAAAAAAAAAAAAGGAAGGGATCCAGGGGAGAAAAGCTCAGTGGGTTTTTCTTTTTTTTCCCCCACTTTCTCAGGATGTTCTCCATGCGAATCATTTCTTCACTGGAGTTGGACGAGGGAGGCAGAGATGTGGCTCCATTGAGCCTCCTTTCCTGGTTTGCTTCTGAGCTTCTGGAAACCTGGACTTGGTGTCTGAGGCCGAGGCACGGCCGCTGGGAAGCAGGGCAGGAAGGAGAAAAGGGGATGAGAAATGGCGCGACCTGGTGAGAACACCAGTCCCCTGTGATGTGGGAGTTAGGAGTTGAAATGAAGCTCTAAAGCAGTGAAACTCCTCTTGGCAGCCCCACTCAGCCCGCTCAGCCTGGAGCCACGTGCCAGGCTCCCCCTGAGGTGCACATACCCACAGGTTCTGTGGATATAGTCCCAGCACCCCTCAGCCTTCCCTGGACCTGGGTCTTGCTCACCCCGTTACTTTCCCAGCCTCCACCTGCCTTTCTCGTTTATCTTAGATGAGTCTGTTTTAGTCTTTACCTCCAGGAAATTATGTGGTTGTCATCTTAGGGCTTGCTTTGTTCATTTGTTCAAGTTTACCGTGCGTTCACTTTGATTTCTGTCCTTAAACATCTTTAGGTTATCATGATGGCAGGACTGTCATTGAAGTGGTCCTGAGTCTGCCTCTGCACCTTGCCCTCTGCGGACAGCCTCCAAGATGACCCGGGTGGTCTCTGCCGCCCGATGCTCCGGCTTCGTGTAGTCCCCTCCCACACAGAGTCAGGGTTGGTCTGCGTGATGGGTACACCGCCACCATGTTAGACACTGTTAGTGCTAGAGCTTCAGTGATGGGCAAGACAGACACAGTCCTTGACCTCAAGGAGGGAGCTTACAGACTTACAGTTTATAACAGGAAGAACATGGACTTTGGAGTCCGACAGAACTGCCTGAACCCTTATTTCTCCACTTGACTTTGGACAAGTTACTTAATCTCTCTGAGTCTCTATTTTCTCATCTTTAAAGCAAGGAAAGTATGATCTACCTCAGAGAGTTTGGTGGGGAGTAAACGTGTCTGTGTATGAAGCTTTCGGCAGCTACTTCATAAAAGGTCTTCCCTGCGAGGAGTGTAAGGTGCTGAGAATACAGTGATGAATGAGAGGTCATTTCTGCCCCCAGGGGACTCAGAGTCGAGCAGAGGGGACAGATGTATACTCATTAAAAATTTAAGCAGACTGTGACAACAGCAGTATAGAGGCTTATGGGAACCCAAAAGAAGGAATAGACAAAACTTGATAGAGACGAGGTGACATTTTAACAAGCCTTACAGGGGAAGTCAAATTTTCACGGGCGCAGTAGGGCAGGGACATTGAAAACCCTGGGAAGTCACACGGTGTAAAACCTCATGGTGTAAACAGTGGTGACAGTGCACAACCTGAGTGCTCTGGGTCATATCACTCCCCTTTTTGGGCTGTGGACACTGATCCAGAAATGCAGCTGTTGAACCAGATAGTAAATGATGTTCCAGCTCACGTATTGCTCAGGAGCGGAGAGGACCGCTTTATTCACTACCAATTTCCACTCCTAACACGTGGTGGGCACTCAGTAAATATTTATTAAATGAGTGGGTATAATTATATGTGTAAGCAGCTTGCTCCAAATGAGAAAATCAAGGAAGTGTTTTTTTCCATTTACTTCACATAAGCCATCTCCCTTGGGCCCATGTATGGTGGCAATTAAGCAGACTACATTATGTCACTAGGACTTGTTAAAGTCCTTCTATCATTCTGTGCCTTCAGCTTCCTGGCCGGGCTTTGTTTCTTCCCTACCTTCTCTGAGTCCCATTGTGGAATCCTGCTGGAGCTTTAAAGCCACTGACCTTTCCCTGAACAGCTCTTTGGTGTTCAGCGCGCTGTCGCTGTTGCATACCAGGTGGGGCAGACCCAGCTCCTGGCCTTCTCCTCAGTTGAACTTCCTCTTAGCTTTTGGCGTCTCCAGGAATAGAATAACTTTGTATCCATAGTTCCACGAAATAAAGTCCTTGAGCTACTCCGCTCTGAGACAGGGCTGGCTGGTGGCGCAACTGTGTGGTGGGGAAATTCAAGAGGCGATTCTAATCACAAATATGCTGCCTTCCCCAAACAAAACAAAATAAAACTACAGAACAAACGGGTAGAAGAGAAATCACATCTTTAATCTTTTTTTTTTTAACAACAATTTTAATAATTTTTATTTTATCTGAATCTTTTTGTTCTTTTTTAAAATTTCAGATTAATATGAGAATGCACACGATTAGGATATATTGCTTGCCTTGTTTTTTTTGTTTTGTTTTTGTTTTTTAAATTTTTTTGTAGAGACGGAGTCTCATTTTATCACCCTCGGTAGAGTGCCGTGGCGTCACAGCTCACAGCAACCTCCAACTCCTGGGTTTAGGCGATTCTCTTGCCTCAGCCTCCCGAGTAGCTGGGACTACAGGCGCCCGCCACAACGCCCAGCTCTTTTTTTGTTGCAGTTCATGGAGGCTGGATTTGAACCCACCACCCTCGGTATATGGGGCCGGTGCCTTACTGACTGAGCCACAGGCGCCGCCCCATTGTTTGCCTTTGTAAGGTAAAGGCTGCACATAGTTGTGCACTGTTCCCTTGGGGGGGGGAACTTGCCAGATTGTACCTTTAATCTTGAAGAGTCACAGCCTGTAGGGCCAGGCCTGACTGTCATATCACTAACAGACCAAATATGGGGTAAAAACTGGGGCCTCTGAGATCCCCCATCCCAACCCCATTTTGAGCCTCTGCCCCCCACCCCTCCTGATGGAGGCCAGGACTTAAAAGCCTCCTGTTGCATTTTCTACTGGGATTCCCACAGCAAGGCATCCCTGGGGCTTTGCCTACCCCAAGCCTTTCTAAACCATCCTTACTCTTTCAAAGTGTATCTTGGGTTTCATTTCCCCAGAGATCTGTTGTCGCCTCTGTTTGGGAGACAATTTAATAAGGACGTGATACCCATCCTGTACCTAAGATAGTACTAAGCTCACAGGGTGCAAAGATGAATGAGATGAGATCGTTGGCCCTGGCCTAGCATTCTAACATGAAAAGGAACCAGGATGACAAACTAAATTATGCACAACTATTTTTAAAATATATATCTATTTTTTTAGATTGGGGGGAGGGAGCAGGAAAGAAAGCAGCCCCTATACTGGGCCTTATTCGGTGGCAGCTTCTGATTCCATAGGGTTATGGAAAATTTGAGGAAATAAAAGTTGCCTGGAAAAGTCCAGGTGTAGTTGCTTTGTACGTTGTGATGGGTAGAAGGGGTGAAGTAAAGTGTAAAGGCCCCTCACACCCTCCCTCCATCTTGCCGCAGACTATGTCCTGGAACCCTGGGGTGGAGAAAGTGTCACTTTCATTCCTGCTTCTTGGGATTGTTGAGGGCCACGTAGTGATAGAGGACCACGAGCAAAAAGAGCCAACTGCCCAGCATGTTGGCAAAGATGGCGAGCTGCACGTCCGTGATCAGCCTGACCAGCCCCGCTGGGCTCCAGCGCTGTGCTCAGACAGGAACCCGGGCCAGAACTCCTCAGCATCAGCCTGACCAGCCCCGCTGGGCTCCAGCGCTGCGCTCAGACAGGAACCCCAGCCAGAACTCCTCAGCATCAGCTGTGTGCACAACTATTAATGGGAATAGATTTGTATTTTACCAGGAGCTTTTTGAAGCCAGTATCCTGCCTTCACAGAATACTATTTGTTAAATAAAAACACTTAAAACATTTTTTTTTTTGCAAAACCTAAGAGCAGCAGAGTGGTGCTTGATATTTGTAGAAAAGTTTGGAAAGTAAAGACAAATATAAAGTAGGGCCGATCTCTCTGATGGTTTCACTACCCAGGGGCAAGTCAGTGTTGGCTTACTTTTTTTTGCCATGCATTTGTGAACCTATGTTTATATAATTTTACATCCCACGTTTGTTACTGAGCAGTATATTCCAATCATTCTGCAATATCAGAAAACACACTGAGGAGTGATTCTAATGGTAGAAGAATGTCACCAAGCAGGAGTGCTGAATTTACTGACAGCGGGACTTGTTAATAAATACTCCAATAATACTCCCTTTTCTGTCTGCTCCTAAGACGAGCCCTGTAGCTTAGCTGATCTCCTTGGCCTCTCTCTAAAGAAACAGCACCCTGTGCTGTAAAGTGTGAGCTGTTTGCAGTCTTCAGATTCTTTCTTCCCTTCCCCCACCCCAGTTTCCCTGGTCCCCAGCAGGTGATAATATCTTTCATCTGATCCACTCTCCCTGCCTCCCCTGATGAATTCTCACCGGGTGACTTTGGCATTTGCATATTCCTCGCTTGGATATTCTGAGATGTTGGAACCAGAGAAAGCAGGTTGACGGGATCGTCTACTTAGCTGAATGAGGCTTTCTCGGGAACAGCACTGATATTTGGAGTCGGGTGTGTGCCAATAGGCAATTAATTGAAATGTGGACACAGCAAGCTTCTGGAGGAAGAAAACTGAAATTGAGAAATTAACCGTGGGAAGTGATTCTCCGCAAGATACAAAACATAATTTGGGAATTTCCTTTATCTCAGATTGAAATTGATTTGGTACAGAAAAAGAACAAAACAGAGCAAAACAGAGCAAGCGTAGGGTCAAGGTGGACTCCTGTCATAGAAGCGCTGGAAGGGCCTCTCAGAGACTGCAGGTCTGACCCTCTCGTAGAAGGAGGAGAGCTCAAGGTCAGTGGAGAGTCCCTGCAAATTCAGGACCTGTAGCCAGATTTCCTGACTCCAGCCCAGGGCACTTTGCACTTTCTATGCTGATTTCCACCTAGAAACCTGGATTATCATAGTAGGAGATAAAGGGCAAAGACTGCAATTTAAGCAGTTTCCTGTCACCACTGACTTTGTGAATATATTTGGTAAAACCTGTAAGGAAACCAAGCTTCTCACTGATGGTGACCAGAAGTCAAGAATGGAAGCGCCTCTGCAGATCTTTATACCGCTCCTACTTTGCGTCTGGCTGTCTGCTAAGTGCTGGAGACAGAGGTGATTAAAAATAGGGTCCCTGTTCTCCCGTTTGATCCTGCAATCCCATTTCTAGGCTTCTACCCAGAAGGAAAAATTCACTTTATCATAGGGACATTTGCCCTAGACTGTTTCTTGCAGCTCAGTTTGCAATCGCCAAAATATGGAAACAACCTAAATGCTCACCAACCCAGGAATGCATTAACAAGCTGTGGTATATGTACACTATGGAATACTATTCAGCCATTAAAAAAATGGAGACTTTACAGCCTTTGTATTAACCTGGATGGAGGTGGGACACATTCTTAGTAAAGCATCACAAGAACAGAGAAGCAAGAATCCAATGTACTCCATATGAAGGCAGGAGATGAGCTAATACTCAGTAGAGGAAGGGGAAGGAGGCAGTGGATAGAGGGGAGGTGGGAGGGCATGGGGGTCACAGTGTATGGCACACTTCTTGGGGGCAAGACACAATTATAAGAGCGAGTTTACCTAAAAAATGCAATCAGTGTAACCTAATTCTTTGTACCCTCAATGAATCCCAAGCAATTTAAAAAGGTAGGGTCTTCCCTCCACATGTGTGATGTTGGTCTGATGCCAGGTGGGGGCCCAACTCCCTGTTTATACCCTTTAGCAAGTACGAAGCCCTTGTGCCTGCCTACGTTTCCCCATCTCCTTAATACTTTATAAATGATGCATGAGGGAAGAAGATCTCTGTTCTTTTGCCTTAAGACCCCGATTGTTTTAAGGAGGTATAAAAATCCCTTTTTCATTGTTACAGGCATGTGGGGCCCAAGTGATCATTTGTAGGCTTCCCATAGAACACAGCTTTCAAAATGTAGTCTCTGAACCAGGAGTATCACCACCACCTGGCAACTTGTGAGAAATGCAAATTCTCAGGTTCCACTCTGGCCCTACTGAATCAGGAACTCAGGTGGAGGAGCCTCCAGCAAGCTGTGTTTTAACAATCCGTCCAGGGGACTCTGACGCCAGGTAAACTCTGAAAACCAGTGCCCTAGAAAATTATGATTTGGAAGTTTGGGCTGCTGAGTCCCAAGGCCGGGCAAGCAATTTGAGAAATTTGTTCTTTTTATTATTGATTGAAATTTGTTCTTTTTGATTATTGGACCCTTAAGTATAAAATGCTCTTCATTTCAGAAAGCCCAGGTGAGCTGTTTCCATCCATTACTGAGTGCTAAACAGGGAAAAATTTCCAAGCAATTCTTTAAAGTTTAACTGACCAGCACAATTCGGGTAGCCCGACTTATTTTCCAATAAGTACAAAATTTTCATACTTTCAAGCTCCATGGAAAGACTGAATAAGTGAATTGATTGCTTAATCTGTTATTTTTAGAATACCACTTCCTTACCTCATGTGAAAGTTTATTCAAAATTCAAATGGAACATTTTATTAGCCCAAAATGTTTTCCTATATACTTTAACATGTTACTAAGGAAACCAGTTGTAACATTGCAGTGATATTGTTGCTCTAGCAAATTAACTATTCACCAACATATATGCCTCTATAATGTTTTCTCCCTCTGTCTCTCTCAAATCTCACACTTATTGAACTTACACATTTATAACACAGGACATCGGAAGCAAGGGGACAAGGAGGGATAAGGAGAAATTGTACCCTAGAGTGACAGAGGTGATTTCCCTGGGTTGTGTTTTGTGGTGTTTGAGTGTAGGCAGAGCTAGGTGATTTTTCCAGGGGAGGCTGTGTTAGAGAGAGCAGCCAGCTCAAAGGGCACTCTGGTGAGTTCGTGGGTGGGAGGGGTTCTACTGATGAGTGCTAGGAAGGACTAAAGCTGGGCACGTGGTGCAAAGTGTGTGCTGATCACACATTTAAGGAATCAAATGACATCAAAGCAGTAGATCACAGAGCCATTGAGATGGCACCAGGAAATGGGGGGGGGGGGTGCAGCCCAGCGAGGGGCCTCCTGTTTTTTTCTTTATGGATGGGGGGGAGGAGATGTTATTAATGATGGGATGAATTAGAACAGATGGGTACTTTTGACACATTTTCCCATGTTGTTATTTTCCAATTTCCCATCTTTCCACCACCTAGTCCTGTGCCTGTCTCTTGGTTAGGAGTGAAAGCATGTGACTTTTTAAAGGGAAGCCTTAAAAAGGAAAGGGTAGAAGTGGAGAGTTGGCTTAGAACTCAAAGGGCACGCTTGGCAGATCTGAACTGTCTTCCTAAAACCTTTGCTGGGTGTAACAAGGGGCAGGCCACCATGCCCACTGTGAGCTCCCTGATGCCACATTCAGAGATGAGCCATGTGACGCTTCCTCACTTGCTCATCCTGGCCTCACTCCATCCCTGATTGTGGGTACCTTTCTTTAGCCTTCAGGAGATTTGCATTGCAAATGGTGTTGTTAGGCCCCTGAAATATTATTAATCATTGTAAAACAATTATGTTGCATAATTCATACATAAAAAGGAATGAACCCTTTGCTGGAATTACCTAATATTTCCTTTATTATGTGTCTTTCTTGTCCCTGCAAATAATGAGACCCTTGTCTGCCCTTCTGGCTGAGAAAGGGTCTGGGAAGATAAAGCTACCTGCCTTTCTATGGCTTCTTGGAATGTTCACATGTGTCCAGAGCCAGGTAGCTCATACAACTTCAAAGGAAACGGCCAGGGACCCTGGCAAAATGGACAACTCAGCATCCCATAGCTGGACCCTTCTTGCAAGAGAAGGGACAAAGGATGGACACCGTGGAATTAGACAAAGAGAAGCTCTGGGAGCAGAGCAGTGAAGCAGCAGGGCACACTGTCCGTGTCTCTGCCTGGACGTGGCCTGGTGTCCATTTGCGTGTAAACAGCCATTAGTGAACAGAGATCTCAGAGAGTTGGGACTTGACCTCCACTCTCACTGGAGTGAGTGGAACGATGCACCCCACCCCCAATATACCCACATCCTAATCTCCACAGTGTGTGAATGTGACCTCCTTTAGAAAAGAGTCCTGGCGGATGTAAGGAAGTTGAGGATCTTGAGATGAGGTCACCTCGTCTTTACCAGGTAGGTCCTACATCCAATAACAAATATCCTCGTAAGAGTTACAGGTAGGAGAGACAGACAGGAAGAGAGGAGAAAACCATGTGAGTAAGGTAGAGATCCGAGGTGCCTGGTGCCACCAGAACCTGGGAGAGGCAAAGGATTCTCCTTTAGAGCATACAGAGGAAGCACAGCCCTATTGATAGCTTGATTTCACACTTCTGGCCTTCAGAGCTAAAAAAAAAAACAAAAAACAAAAAACAACCAAAAACCCCTTGTTTTTAGCCACCAACTTTGCAGTCATTTGTTGTAATAACCGCAGGACACTAATACATGTGCCAGGCCCTACCCTGTCCCACAAGCACCCAGGGAGCTTCCTGGCTCACATTTTGAGTTTACGATGACCACTATGCTACTGCAACGGGACCCTTTACTGGAGTCCTGTAGTTCACATCCAAGCTTGTTAGGTCATGATAGGTGCTGCCTGCAGGTCCCAAGTGACCCTCCCAGGAAGCCTCTCCTCCCAGGAACTCAGAGACCAGGTAGTGAATATAAAGAATATCAATGTGGGGTCACTCATATACCAACTAGAAATAACTCCCTGCTTGTGGGGCAGGATTGGATTCTGCCTCTTTATCAAACCTCACTGGTGTATGATCAGATTTAGCACCTACAATATGGGGAAATATACATTTAAAAAATAATAGTACTCTAGATGGAACACATATGTGTCAGGCACTGTACTAGAAATTTTACTTTTTAAAAATTTATCCTCACAACAGTGCTGGAGGGTCTAGGTGCTGTTATCCTGATTTCACATGAGGGGACAGTGTCCGAGGAACACTGGGTGATACTCGCCTAGTCGGGACCCTCCACTTTGCAGAGCCAGCATTTGGACCATGGGTGTCTTTGATGCCACAACCACACCCTCAAGCACTCTACAACTTTGTTCTTAGAAATGCAGTCCCAGGCAGGGGCATATATCCATGCCTGCTCTGGATACTGATCCTCAAAGAGTATTTTTGCATTTAAGGCCGTTCATCTTGGGCAGTTCATTCGCATTGTACATTTCTTTTTGTAGGGCATCCAGGGGGCATTAGAGAACAGATTCCAACCTGAGCTATAGCCTCCTCTAAAGAGGGCTTTCTGGTTTGGGTAGGGCTCTGCCTTCATGCTAAAGGTCACATTTCTGAATATTATATAGTAGGCTTTTCATGGTCTGGCCCCTACCTGCTTCTCCAAACTCATCTCTCTTGAAACCCTTCTCCCTACCTCTTTTGGTCAACTTTGTAGCTGTTCTAAGCTGCTTTCAATTTCTCCTGGGTCTCATTACTCCCACTAGACTGCAGTCCTTTGCACAAACTGTTTCCTCTGCTTGGAACTCAACATCCCCCAACCTCCACTGTCACCCATTTTTATTCTTTGTCTCTTTTACCTAGTTAACTTCTATTCATCCTCCAAGTCCCAACTTAGAAGTCACCTATTCCAAGAAACGTTCCTGGACCTCATGAGCTATCTTGTGTAGCTTCCTTAATTTCCCCGTGGCAAAGCTTATCATGTTGTATTATAATTGTGTTGTCTGCGAAATTTCTTTCCTTCCTTCCTTCCTTCTTTCCTTCCTTCCTTCTTTCTTTCTTTCTTTCTTTTTTTTTGAGACAGAGTCTCAAGCTGTTGCCCTGGGTAGAGTGCTGCGGCATCACAGCTTACAGCAACCTCAAACTCCTGGACTTAAGCGATTCTCTTGCCTCAGCCTCCCAAGTAGCTGGGACTAGAGGCACCTGCCACAATGCCCAGCCATTTTTTCTTTGCAGTTGTCATTGTTGCTCAGCAGGCCCAGACTAGGTTCGAACCTGCCACCCTATGTGTATGTGGCCAGGGCCCTGCTGACTGAGCTACGGGCGCCGCCTAATTGTGTTGTCTGCATCTCTCCCTCTGCTGCAGGCTGAGGGCAAGAGCTGTGTCTGCTTAGTTCACCATTGTATCCTGGCAACCAGCCCAGGGCCTGGCATGTACGAGGCGTTCAATAAAGTGTTTGTAAAATGACTGAGGTAAGAATGTCAGAGATGCTTTTCTGGATCATTAGACTCAGAGTGTGTCATGGATCAAGACACTGATGAATATTATATTAAAGGGCATACCTATCTGACCAATTGTCAACCCCAAAGGATGTTCTCAGAATATTCTAGGTTATTTCACAAGTTACTACCCACAAGTTCATCTAAATCATTTGGAAAAAATTAAGCCCTGAAAGAGATGATATTAAATGACGTCTTCTGTTCCCCTTTCTTCATGATGATATTGTTCGGGTATAACACTTAGAGACATGAATCCTAAAAAAGTCTACCTTCCACTGCATAAGATAACAAGTTCTATGTTGTTTCTAAGTGAATTTCTCCCAGTGTCGAAAGGAACCACTAACTAAGTACCTAAGATGGGCCATGTGTGACCCAGCTACTCTGGAGGCTGAGGCAGGAGGATCAATTGAGCCCAGGATTTCGAGGCTGTAGTGAGCTATAATCATGCCACTGCACTCCAGCCTGGGCAACAGAGAAAGACTCTAAAGTTATAGGGTTAATCATTTATTTCATGACCCCTTCTGTGGTTGGGCTTTTCCAGAGGAAGAAGAGACTGTCCCTGTGGAGTGGACACAGACTGAAATGACCAGACACCCAGTGGCCTCCTTCCCTCCATCTTGTTTCCTTTGTGGACTCACATTAGCCTGTCTGTCTTGAGGCACCAGCACTCCAGGGAAGGAAGAAGGAGGGAGGGGCAGGGAGGAGCATGGCTCCCCTGCTCCTGACTGGCCAGGTTGGTGTGGACCATCCCCTGGAGCTCTGTGGGCACTGTGTCACTATCACTTCCACAGCAGCCTCTGCAGAGCCGGCTGTCTACACCCAGGCCCATCACATCCTGTGTGCACTGGAGCTGGCTGGGTTTTTCAGAAGGTAAGACAGCGGTCCTTTATGTCAGGCTCCTAATTCACCAAGAGTGGCAAATGTCTGGACCAGCCTAACGGGAACGAGAGATGCTGAGAGAGGAAGGGGGCAGAAGGCATCAGCTCCTGCATGAGTCTGATCCAGCCTGGGTGGCCTGACTCAGGACGGACTTGCATTCCAGCCACTCTCTGGGGTAGTTCTGGTCTACTTATCAAGAGAGTTGAGCATGGCCTCTGACTGCCCCTTTAAACACAATGTGCAGATGGGGAGCCTGCTTGGGCAAATTCCTGGGCACTGGAGGTCGCTCTTATCCCACCAAAGTGCCATAGCAAGTCCCTTCTTGGGCTCTAAGATGAGACTTTAACGGAGGCCTAGGGCTAGCAGCTCAGGGCTTCCCTGGGGCCTTGAAGAGGGCCCAGCCAGGTCCCAACGCTTCCTCAACTGAGCCTCAGGCTGAGGGCTACAGCATCTGTGTTTTCTGCCCGGAATTAGGGTTGACAAGTTCAGGCACACCAGGGGCTCAGGGCTTTAGAAGGGGTGTTCAGGGTGTGGTGGGCCAAATTATAAAGTCTGTCTTCCTAGGCTTTGGGGGCATTTGCCTGCCTTCTTCACCCCCTTGACTCTGCCTTAAGTACCGCGAGCCTTATCTTCTCTTGCCAATACTCTTGTGGGAGTCACCTCAATGGTCTTTCCAGTTCCATTTTCGCCTCCCCTGAGCCTTCCTCTGACCGGCACTGTGGTCAGTGACATTTATTGGATGTCAACTGCATGTCAGGTATTGTTGTTTACCGGTGACACAGAAATGAACCGGACCCAGCACCTGAGTCTCAGAGGGCCCTGGTCTGGCAGGGGGAGACACTGAGAGATGATGACAACATGGTGTCTGCAGTGCTGTAAGGAAAATGTCACAACAAAGCAAACTGGTGACATCAGAGCCAAGCTACAAAAGACAGGTAGGCTTTTCCCTGACAACAAGGTTGGGAAGAGAGAGAAGGAGCAAGATAGTCAAATAGAAACCCCCAGCAATCATCTTTCTGAATGAACAAATTCAGCAAGCACCTTCAAAACAAACAAAAATTCAGGTGAGTGATCATACTCTTGGTCTTAACAATATATTAAGGAAAGCTACGCTGAAGAGGGCAGAACAGAAAGTCTTGCACTACTTATGCCACCCCTTCTGTACGCCCTTGGCAGTGCTGTGCCAGCTCCCCAAGTGGTGAGATGATCTGTGAGTTAGGCGGAGGGAGAGTGGGAGGACTTTATATTGAAACTCAGGACCTCACTGGCTTAGGGGAACCCAGCACAGGGCAGAATTCTTCCATTCCCCGTGGAGGGAGCATTTAGACTAGCCTGGACAGGGAGAAATCCTCCAACCTAAAACCCAGGTTCTGGCTAGCCCCATGGCCAGCTGACAAAAAGCAGCCTGGGAATTGGACTCAATTCTTAAGACAGTCAGACCACAAAGGCTGCAGTCCTTGGACAATTCTGTGCTGGCTTAGAACCAGTGGACTTGGGATACACATGACCCAGTGAGTCACTCCTCCCCCAGCCCCAACTCTAGGCAGGGAGGCTGAGGGAGTTTTTCCCCACTTGGGGGGAAAGAAAAAGAATGATTCAGACAACTTCGTTTTGCAACTTGGGTACCAGCTCAGCCATAGTAAAATAAAGTACCAAGCAGACTCCTGAACCCTTGATTCCAGGTCTTAGTTTCTAGGGGCACTGAGCTCCTGACAGGATTCACCACCTGTTGACTAAAGGGCCCTTGGGCTTTGAATAACCATCAGAGGTAGTCAGGCAGCAGTCACTTATGGGCTTTGAATAAGACTGGAATAGCTTCGGGAGGGACCTGGTGCTGGCAGCCATGAGGGAGTACACACATCATTCTTTCCCCAACTCCGGCAGCCCAGTACAGGGAGTGAGGGAAAAGAGTGACAGACCTTGCCTGGTAAGCCAGGGAATTCTCCTGTTTCTTACCCAAATCCCCCAAGGTGATACCACCCAGAGTGTACAAGAGTCACAGCATCGCTCGGCTTGGAGCAACCCCAGTGATGATTTAGCTGCAGCTACCAAAGACTTAGATCACAACACTCAATTCCCTTTGACTACCTGGAAAGCTAAGAAAAGCAGGTCTAAGCCCAAATGGCAAAGATTAAAATACCTAACTCTTCAACACCCAGACACAAACAAATATCTACAAGCATCAAGAATACCCAGGAAAACATGACCTCACCAAACAAACTAAATAAATAACCAGTTACCAATCCTGGAGCAATGGACCTTTCACATAAAAAAATTTAAAATAGCTGTCCTGAGGAAACTCAATGAACTTTAAGAGAACACAAAGA
This sequence comes from Perodicticus potto, assembly GCA_963574655.1. NCBI lineage: Eukaryota > Metazoa > Chordata > Mammalia > Primates > Lorisidae > Perodicticus > Perodicticus potto. The sequence goes on from CAUYRH010084191.1 coordinate 25,442, forward strand.
AAGAATTCAGAAGCTTATCATAGATATCTAAGAAAGAGAGTGAAACAATTTTAAAACTAACCAATTCTGGAGCTTAAGAATTCAATTGATAAATGGAGAAATGTATCAGAGTCTCTAAAAAAAAAAGAAAAAAAAGAACAAAATTAATGAAGAACATCTACAAGATCTAGAAAATAACCTCAAAAGGGAAAATCTAAGAGTTACTGGCCTTAAAGAGGAGGTAGAGGAAGAGATTGGGTAGAAAATTTATTCAAAGAAATAACAGAGAACTTTCCAAACCTAGAAAAAGATATCAATATTCAGATACAAAAAGGTCACTAAGAAGATTTAACCCAAACAGGCCACCTCAAGGCATTTAGGAATTAAGCTCTCAAAGGCAATGGATAAAGAAAAGGTTCTAAAAGAAGTAAGAAAAAGGGAAAAAAAAAGAAAACTCATAAAGGAACTCCCATACGACTGGCAGCAGATTTCCCAGTAGAAACCTTACAGACCAGGAGAGTGGCATGACTCATTCAAAATGCTGAAGGAAAAAAACCCCAATCCTAAAATGTTAGATCCTGCAAAAACAACCTTCAGACCCAAAGGAGAAATACTTTTCTAGACAAACAAAAGGGGAGAGATTTCATAAACCCCAGACTTGTCCTATAAGGAATGCTAAAAGGAGTTCTTCGATCTGAAAGAAAAGGGCTTTAATGAAAAATAAGAAAGCATCTGAAAATATACAACTCACTGGTAACAGTAAGGACACAAATACAAAATACTCTATTGCTGGGATTGCAGTGAATAGACCTCTTACATTTTGAGTGGAAAGACTAAAAGACAAACTTATCAAAAATAACTACAACAACTTTTGATAGATAGTATATAAAAAAGATATGGTTGGAAACAACATAAAGTTAAAAGCCGGGAGAGGGGAAGGAGAGAGACAAGAGTTAAAGGGTAGAATTTCTGTTGGATTTCTCTTTCATTGTTAATTTGTTTGTGTGTTTGTAAGCAGAGTTGCCATATGTTTAAAATAATTGGTTCTACAATGTTTCTTTATAAGTCTCATAGTAACCTCAAATCAAAACCCTGCAAATACACACACACACACACACACACACACACAAGAAAGAAATTAAAACACAATACTGGAGAAAATCACTTTTAAACAAAGCAAGACAGGAAAGGAAAAAGAAAGAAAGAGGAGACCACAAACAACAGCGTGGCAGGAGTAAGTCTTTACCTCTCCATAAGAACATTGACTATGAATGGACTAAACTCTCCGACTGAAAGACATAGAGGGATGAGTGGATAAAAACCAAGAGCCTACCATGTGTTGTCTGCAAGAAACACACTTCGTCTGTAAAGACTGAAAATAAAGGAACGGGAAAAGACACTCCATGCAAATATAAACCAAAAAAGAGCAGGAGTGGCTATACAGCTATCAGATAAAATAGATTTCAAGATAAAAACTGTAAAAAACACAAAAACAAAAAGACAGAGAAGGTCATTATACAGGGGGTCCTCAAAAATTGCACATGAACTTTTTGGACACCCTGTATAATGATAAAGGGGTCAATTCAGCAAGAGGACATGACAATTCTAAATACATATGTACCTAATACTGAAGCAACCAGATGCATAAAGCAAATATTATCAGAGCTGGAGACAAGATAAGCCCCAATACAATAATCACTGAATATACCTCAACACTCCACTTTCAACCCTGGACAGGTCATCCAGACAAAATGAACAATGGAACATTGGACTTAGCCTGTATACTATAAACCAAATGGACCTAATAGATAATCTACAGAACCATATTCTTCTCCTCAGCTCATAGATCATTCTCAAGGATAGACCATATGTTAGGCCACAAAACCTGTCTTAAAATATCCAAAAAAATTGAAATCATACCTAATATATTCTCTGACCACAATGGAATAAAACTTGAAATCAATAACAAAAAGAACATTGGAAAAGATACAAACACATAGGTCAATGAAGGGATTAAGAAGAAAATTAAAAAAATTCTTGGAACAAATGAAAATAAAAATACAACTTATTGAAACCTATGGGATATAGCAACAGCATTAAAAAGAATAAAGTTAACAGCAATAAGTGCTTACATCAAGAAAGTAGAAAAACCTCAAATAAACAACCTAATGATACATGCCAAAGAATTAAAAAAAATAAGAGCAAACAAAACCCCAAATTAGTAGAAAAAAAGAATAAAGATCAGAGCAAAAATAAATGAATTTCAAGCCAAAGAGCAAAATGAAAGGTCAACAAAATCAAAGTTGATTTTTTTAAATACAAAGTTGACACACCTTTAACCAGACTAAGAAAAAAAGGGAAAAAATAAATAAAAGAATAAAATAATAAATAAAATAAAATATGAAAAAGGAGGCATTATAACTGATACTACAGAACTTCAAAAATAAATTCAATTAAGTTGCAGGATACAAAATCAATACAAAAAAATGAGTAGCATTTACATATATGAACAGTAAACAATCTGAAAAGGAAACCAAGAAAGTAGTCCCATTTACAATAGCTACAAATAAAATAAAATACATAGGAGTAAACCTAACCAAACAAGTGAAGGCACTGATGAAATAAACTGAAGAGGACATTAAAAAATGAGAAAGTATTCCATACTCATAAATTGGAAGAATCAATATTGTTAAAATGTCTGTACCACCCAAAGCAGTCTGCAGATTCAGTATAATCCCCATTAAAATACCAATGACGTTCCTCTCAGATACAGAAAAAATAATCTTAACATTTATATGGAAACATAAAAGACTGAGATAAACCAAAGTCATCCTGAGCAAAAAGAACAACACTGGAGAAATCACATTATCTTACTTCAGATTATACTACAGAAGCACAGTAACCAAATAGCATGGCACTGGCATAAAAACAGACACACAGATGAATGGAACAGGATATCAATCCAGATATAAACCCACACATCTGTAGCGAACTTATCTTTGACAAAGGTGCCAAGAACATATAGTGAGGGAAAGGACGGTCTCTGCAATACATGGTGATGGGGAAACTGGATATGTAGTATCCATATGCAGAAAAACGATACTAGACCCTTGTTTCTTGCCATATACAAACGTCAAGTCAAAATGGATTAAAGGCTTAAATCTAAGACCTGAAACTATGAAACTACTAAAAGAAAAGAATGGGGGAAATGCTTCAGAACCTTGGTCTGGGCAATGATTTCTTGATTAGCATGCCCCAAGCACAGGCAACTAAAGCAAAATTGGACAAATGGGATCACACCAGGATAGATATCTTCTGTACAGCAAAGCAAACAATCAGCAAAGGAAAGAGACAACCCACAGATTGGGAGAAAATATTTTCAAATTAACCATCTGACAAAGGACTAATAACCAGAATATATAAGGAGCTCCAACAACTCAATAGGGAAAAAAAATCAAATAATCTGATTTAAAAACAGGCAAAGGACCTAAATAGATATTTCTCGAAATTAGACATACAAAGACCAACAGGTATATGAAAAAAAATCTCAATATCATTAATCATCAAAGAAATGCAAATGAAAACTACAATGATGGCAGTGCCCATAGCTCAGGTAAAGCACCCACCACATACACCCAGCCTGGTGGGTTCAAACCTGGCCATGGCCAGCTAAGCAACAATGACAACTGCAACCAAAAAATAGCCAGGAGGGTGGCACCTGTGGCTCAAAGGAGTAGGGTGCTGGCCCCATATGCCAGAGGTGGCGGGTTCAAACCCAGCCCCCGGACAAAAACCGCAAAAAAAAAAAAAAATAGCCAGACGCTGTGGCAGGTGCATGTAGTCCCAGCTACTTGGGAGGCTGAGACAAGAGAATCACTTAAGACCAAGAGTTTGAGGTTGCTGTGAGCTGTGACAGCATGGCACTGTACTGAGAGCGACATAGTGAGACTCTGTCTCAAATAAACAAACAAACAAACAAACAAAAAAGGATAATGAGATATCATCTCACCTTGGTTAAAATGGCTTTGATCAAAAAGACAGTCAGTAAGGAATGATGGATGTGGAGAAAGGAAAAGCCTGTACACTGCTGGTAGAAATGTAAATTAGTGCCACCACTATCGAGAACAGTATGGAGGTTCCTCAGAACATTGGAACTAGAACTACCCTATAACCTAGTAATTCCTAGTAATTCCATCATTGGGTATGTATCCAAAGGAGGGGAAATCAGTACATCAAAAAGATATCTGCACTCCCATGTTTATTGTAGCACTATTCACAATAGTCAAGATTTGGAATTAACCTGTGTCCAGGTTAATGGATAAAGAAACTGCGGCACATATGTACAATGGAATTTTATACAGCCACAAAAATAAACGAAATCCTGCCATTTGCAGCAACATGGATGGAACATCATGGAGAACATTATGTTAAGTGAAATAAGTCAAGCACAGAAAGACAAATCTGGCATGTTCTCACTCATATGTGGGAGCTAAATATTAAAAAACTGTTGATTTCATGGAAACAGAGTAGAATGAAGGTTACCAGAGAATGGGAAGGGTAGCAGGGAGAGGGCAAGAAAGTGGGGATGGTCAATGGGTGCAAAATTATAGTTAGTTAGATAGAATGAACAATATTAGCACAATAAAGTGACTATAATCAATAAGTTAGACATGTGTTTATGATTTAATAAAAAAATTAAAAAATAATAGTAAGTTAGAGTGTACTTTAAAATAATTAAAAGAGGGGAATTGGAATGTTCCTAATATAAAGAGATGATTTGATTAATCCACATTTATGCCTATATCAAAATATCACATGTACCCTATAAAGGTGCACAACTATTATGTACCCATAATCATTTTTTTAAAAGGTAGGGAAGGGGATTTTTGGCAGCAAGAAAAGCATGTGCTCGGTGAGTCCTCATGTGGTATTTCTGGTGGCTCTAAGACCCGTCTAAGGAAGAGTAGACTTCATGCTGGACAAGTGACTAGGCAGGGACTGGATCAGGAGGAGTCTTGGATGTCCTACTGAGTCGCCTGGAGTTTTTGCTAAAACCAAAATAGAATCACTTTATTCTCAGCTTAAGAACCTTAAGCTGTCAGAAGGTAGACTACAAACCCTATGCTGTGTGATTTGCATGGGCTATGCCTTTTTCTGGACCACCTTTGCTTTCCCAATATTCACCTGTTGAACTCTGATCCATCCTTCAGCACTTATCTTAAACCCACCCACCTCTCTGAAGGTTTTCCAAGTTCCTCTGATGGGACATGATCTTGCCTTCTGTGAGCCCTCACGTCATCAAATGACCCTTTCTAGGCTTTGTGTTTATGTCTAATTCACTTTTTTTCCATAGAGACCTTCATAAGCCCTGGCACATAGTAGTGGTCAAAGATTTGCTGAACCAGGAATCTCCCTTTAAGGCCTGTTATGTGTTGAATTGTGTTTCTCAGAAAGCTATATTTAAGCTCCCTTCCGAAAATGGCTGCCAAGTAACAGCTTCTTTGCAACTGGGCATGGTGAGTCTGGAGAGACAAGACTCCAGGCATCTCTGGCTGGTGGGATCTGCCCAGAAACATCCCTTTGAGGACACAGGGAGTCAGGGAGAGACTTGGACCCCATGAGAAGGACAAAAGGAGTGGAGAACTGGCAAGTGTTTGCGTGTGTTCGTTTGGTCCAATCCTGCCGGCAGCTGTAAGTACAGCAGCAGTGAGATTACAAACTGGAAAGGTCTTACCTATGAGCTGTTATTTGGACTTGGCACTCAGTTGAACTACCTTTGGAGAACTTGGGCAAGAGTGCAGGGGACTTTAAGTGTTGTCTAGGGCCCGAGACTGAGCTGCTGAGCCAGACGGAGCTAATAGTGTTCAGCTGTGGGCTGTGTGGAGCCATTGTGGGAGAAGTGCCCCAGCAAGCTCCTCCCTCAGGGTAGCAGAACAAGGATCAGGAGGGAGCTAGTAATCTAGTGACTGAGCAGCCTAAAGGTGGGGATTGAGACACCTTACAGCCTTAGCCCTCAGAGGCATAGAGTGAGACCGGTTTTGGCACACTGGGTAAGTGGATAGCCACTTCAGGAGTGATCCCAGCAACAAGTGCTTTCCTGGAAAAGCTTCTGCTTAGCCAAGTTTAGCAGTTTAAAGTGACTTTTAAGAGGGCTGAGGAGAGATTTAGGCTCTCCACTCCACCGTGTTTGAGAAATCAGAAGAGACCTCCAGTTTCCATCTGGTACAGGCATATCAGCATTGTGATTAACATCTCATACCCCAGAAGATCACCTGTTGCCCAGACAATATCCAGCAAAATATATATATTGCTTTGTTTTTGTTATTGTTGTTTTGTTTTTTAATTTCATCATTTTCCTTATAGATTTTTCTTTTCTTTTTTTTTTCTTCATTTTTCTAGTTTAAATATAATTTTCCATTGTTGCCTTTTTCAACAATTAGAACTTCATTTTTGCTAGTGTTTCTACACCTATTAATTGGTTTTTCCCCCAATTTTATCCCATAAAGTTTTCTGTTTGCTTGTTTTGGTTTGATTTATAGCATTTTTGTCTTTCCTCTCTGCTTGGTGGAGGTGGGATACTGTGTCCGAACAGGCTAGCAAAGAGCTGCTGACCTCAAGGAAACCACCCAATCTGGTACCCCCAGAAGTTGGGTGTTTTTAAGGTTGGGTCAAAGTACCCTCTTGTACACCTATATTGCTCTGTCTCCCTCTTTCTATGCCTCTCTTCTTTTTGTCAATATTCCCTTTTACCCACCCCCTCTCCTTTCTCTTTTTTCTTTTCTTTTTTTCTTTCTTTTTTCCCATCTTGCTCTTCAACCTTCTCATCCTTCTGGTCCTGTACCAAAAGGACTCATCGAAACCCTAGTCTAGAGGCACAGCAACTTAAACAGCAAGAGGAAGTGAAAGGAAAATTAGGGCAAGGAACCAGATAAAAGAAATCACTGATGAGGAAGAATCAGCAGAAAATCCTGGCAACATGAAAAACCAGTCCAGAGCAACCCCCTCAAGGGACTGTGAGGTAGCTACTGCAGAGGAGTCCCCCTATAAAGAAATGTTTGAAATGACAGAAAGGGAATTTAGAATGCAGATGATGAAAACAATGAAGGAAATGATGGAACCAATGAAGGAAACTTCTGATAAAGTGGAAAATAATCAAAAGGATATCCAAAAACAGAATCAAATAAGACATGAAAGATATGAAGCATAGAAAAAGGATAGAGCAGAGCTGAAGGATCTGAAGCAGTCAATTAGGGAACTTAAAGATGCAATAGAAACTATCAACAACAGATTAGACCAGGCAGAAGAAAGAATCTCAGAGGTAGAAGGCAAAGCTCTTGAGATAACTCAG
>CAUYRH010084193.1:0-10724 GCA_963574655.1 Perodicticus potto
TTTTTGCTTGTACTATATCACATCATACCTTTGTTCAATTCTTAATAAACTGTTCACTTGGTAAAAAAGAAAACAAGAAAAATTAACTTGATAATAAAGTGTTTGAAGGCTGGGCTCAATGGCTTACACCTGTAATTCCAATACTTTGGAAAGCTAATGTGGGAGAACTGCTTTCAGCTAGGAGTCCAAGATAGGCCTGAGCAAGAGTGAGATCCCCATCTCTACAAAAAAATAGAAAAATTGGCCAGGTGTGGTGGTGGCTGCCTATAGTCCCAGCTCCTCTGGGAACTGAGGCAGAAGGATAGTTCGAGGTTGCTGTGAGCTTAAGGTTGCTGTGAGCTGTGATGATGCCACTTCACTCAAGCCTGAGCAACAGAACAAGACCCTGTCTTGAAAAATAAATAAATAAAATAACCAATAATAATATATTTCATTTAACCTCATATGTTTAAAATATTAGCATTTAAATAAGTAACCAATATAAAATATGATTGACGAGATGCTTTATGTTCTTTTTCCAACCCTCAGTCTTGGAAATCCAGAGAGCCGACAGCACATCTCAGTGGCCCCACTGCACATGCTCAACAGCCACAGGGCTGGTGGCCACAGTGCTGGACAGCACGGGTTGAAATATTTTCTAACCTTTCACATCAGACTGTTTGGGGAAGTAAATGTGACTACAGGCTTGAGGATGGAGTTGAGGCAGAGAGCCTAGAAGCTTCTGTAGTCACACAAGGCTAGCTGAATGGGAACAGCAGAACCAAAGGGAACTGGGGTTCACTGGGGTTGACAGCATTGAGGGAAGAGAATGATTACTGGGCAAAGGGGATTCGCAGGCACCACACTGACACTGTCCCCAGGGCCCTAGTTCCCTCATTGGTACAACCCACTTTCCACACAAGGGCACTAAGCCTCTAAGGGGTTAAGTGGCTCATGTCATACAGGTAAGAGGGGTTCTGGGAGGACCCCTAAGACTTCTGCCGTCAAATCCAATGTGCTTTCCTCAATGTGGGAGCAGAGGCCGCCAAAACCTGACCCCTGAGGACCTTGCATTTCCCAGCATGGCCACCTGGACAAAGGGAACTATGTCCCCCTCCTGTGTGATTTTGTCTCCTGCCCCCACCCCCAGGGAAAAATGGCAATGCATAAGTATCAAGACTGGGGAAGGCTGAGATGCTATTAGTGTCTGTTATGTAGAGATCAGAGATGCTGATAAACTTCTTACAAGGCACAGGCCAGCCCCATGACAGAGGAGGATTTAGTCTGAAATGGCGATAAGGCTGAGGTTGAGAAACCCTGGCCTAAGGCAACCAGATCTTCAGAGAAGACCCTCCCCCGTTAAATGCTCAGAGGACATTGCAACCTCTGCACAAACCCGCAGAGACATGTGCAGCTCCACTGTGCTCTCCGTTTCCTTCAGAGCCATCTCCTGGGCCTGGGGAAATCAAGTGCACTGATCTGCACCCTAGTGAGTTTCCTTAACTTCCACCCTTTGTAGGACGCCAGACTATCTGGGTCCGTTCTACCCGCACAGGAACTCAGTTGAGTGGAGCCGGAGGCAGGCAGGTGGTGTGAATGTTACTTCACACTCTGGGGGCTGACACAGGAAGAGAAGGAAGCTGGAGGAAAAAATGGAGAAGGAATCAAAAATCTCCACTTCTGACACCAGCCTCCTTCAACTATGCACAGCCAAATGGATCTTTAAAGCAAATTGGTCTCTCCTAAGGACATATGCTATTCCCAGGGTCACACTACAGACTCAGGAAAGCTGATTGTTATGTTTTACTTCTGAATGATAAATCAGCCCTTAATCATATCCAGGAGGCTACCCGGGAAGCCCCCCACTGGCCTGTTTTGGTCTTCATCCTTTTGATTTTCTTTCTGGAAGGAGATGATTTAAGCAGGCATGCCTCACATTTCCATTCCGCTTAAGCAAACACTCATAAGTGTTTAACAAGGGCCTGCACCGCAAAACACACTCCAGCGTTCCCAAGCATTGAAGGGTCCAGGCGTGCCTAACTGGCAGAGTCTGTTGTTCCCTTGAGCTCCAAGGCCTATGGAGGTTTTATGGATACATTTCTGTGGCAAATGATACAAGGAATGAGGCTTTTGCTGTATGTTTACTCTTGCTCCTCGCCATTCACTCCAGGTCACAAGGTGCATGTTGACCGGGGTATCCTGTATTCTGGGTCTGAGGCTGGGGGCTGGATTGCAGAGATATACAGGACATGACCCCTACCCTTGAGGGACAGACAGCAAGACACAAACATTTTGAACAAGAACACAAGTCAGGATCAAGGGAGACATGATTCTCAGGGAAAAACATCTGTGCTCAGCCGAAGTGAATGGCACAATTTCAAAAGGCTAGGAAGGAAGGAAAAGTCGTCCCTGGCAAAAGGAACCACTAGGAAATGTGCAAAGCCAGTCCTGGGACCAGGGTGCGACAGCCAACCACTCCTTCCAGAAGAGAAGGTGGAAAGAACTCCCAGATCTGGCACAAGGGAATGAAACTGAGATGGACCTCAGAGAAGAAGCATTTGAACTCTCCCCAGCCCCCAGGGAACTACTGAAGATTTCTGAGCAGGAATGGTGGCACTGACAAAACTACCAAGCTAGAAGGCAGGGTGACCTCCAGCGTAGGTGGAGAAAGAGCAAGGCCCAGAAACCCACCTGAAACCCTCCTGCCAGGGGCCCTCCCAGCAGCCACACAAGCCCCTGTTCTGGGGCTGTTCCTTGTTAACCCATTGCTGACTCAGCCCACATGGGGGGCAGCACCGTGCTGAGGGTCGGTACTCCCAGTGGTGGCGATACTTACTGATCTCAGCATGTCCGAGCAGCACCTCCTATGCTGCAGAGTAGTTTGGAGCTGATCTGTGACCCAGTTCTGGTCACAAGCTGCCAGGAAAACAAGTTGTCACAGCATCACCCAAGCCATGGGACACAGAGAATTGGGAAAGAAAGTCCTCTTTTAGATAGACATAAACCTATTTGCCTTGGGTCATTATAAAAGTCTTTCTGGCTGGTCATGGTAGCTCATGCTAGCACCCTAGAAGGCTGAGGTGGGTGGATTGTCTATGCTCATGAGTTCAAAATCAGCCTGAGCAAGAGCAAGACCCCATCTCTACTAAAAGTAGAAAACCTAGCTCGATGTTGTGGTGGGCACCTATGGTCCCAGCTACTCTGGAGGCTGAGGCAAGGAGATCACTTGAGCCCAGAGTTTGAGGTTGCTGTGAGCTGTGATGCCACAGTCTGTAGCCTGGACAACAGAGTGAGACTGTTACAAATAAAAAAAAGTCTTTCCAAGAGTACAGCACAGGTGCCAATGGGCCTCCTGATTTTAAGAATGTTGAACTCTACATTATGACGGCTTCCAATAGGAATGCCCTTTGAAACCTTGTTCCAATGCCCCTCCTGACTTGGGTCATGTAAATAATGAGAATGGCTTTCTTTCTAATTATTTCTTTCTTCTTATTAAGGTAAAATTCACATAACATAACCTTTATCATCTTAACACATACAATTCAGTGGCATTTATAATGTCCACAATGTTGTATAACCACCATCTTAATCTAGTTCCAAGTATTTTCATCCTTCTAAAAGAAAACTATAGTCACCCCCCGTTTCCCTCTGTCCCACTCTTTGGCAGCTCCCAGTTTGGTTTCTGTCTCTACAGCTTTACCAATTCTGTATCTCACACACAAGTGGAATCATCCAGCACGTGGCCTTCTGGGTCTGGCTCCGTCCACCTGGCACAACACCTTTGAGGTTCACCCATGTGGCAGCTCGTATCAACCTGGAGTTCCTTTTAAGGGCAAATCGTCCACTGAATGGACATACCACAATTTGCTTATCCCTCCATCAGCTGATGCTGTATTGGGGATGTTTCTACCTTTGGGCTGACTGTGAATAGTGCTGCTATAAACATTTCTGCAGAAGGTTATGAATTGGGTGATAAATTTGAGATAATTTGAGGAAAGGAATGGCTTTCTTAATGTTATCTAAATCTCTTCACTCTATGCACACAGGATTTATCTTATTAATCATTTTAAGTTTCTAGAACCCCCCCCCCACAGAGGGAACTCAAACTACAGTAACTATTCAGTTATATATGTCCGGCTTTGTGTGGGCCCTTGGCAACATTGATATCTCATGTAAGCCTCCCAAGACTTAATATATGTACACATATGTTATTATTCCACCACACAGATCAGAAAACCACGGTTCAGAGTGGGTGAAATAACTCACTACACATTACACTACACATGTAGTATGGGGTAGAGCCAGGATTCAGCATGGTAGAAAAGTGCCTGGTATGTTATCTAGCATCCAGCAGCAATACAGTGCATGTTAACTAATCACGCTTATTGATAGCTTGATATTTTAGAAAACAAAAGAACTAGGCCTTAACTTTGTCCCCCTCTGGTTAACTAATTATGATTCCATGGTATAGAATTTAGTGGGTTATTGCATCCTTTTACCAGGGTTGCCAGAACAAAGTACTGCAGACTGGGTGCTTTAAACAGTAGGCATTTTTCCCACGGTTCTGTGGGCTAGAAGTTCAAATTCAGGGTGGGAACAGAGCATGCATACTCTCTCTAACAGAGCTAGGGGAGGATCTATTCTGGGCCTCTCTTCCAGCTTCTGGTAATTCCTTGGCTTGTGGTAACTCCAATCGGTGGCCCTGTCTGTGTCCAGATTTCCCCTTTTACATGGACACCAATCAGACTGGCTTAGGGGCCCAACCTGATCCAGCAGGATCTCCTCTTAATTAAAGCATCTGCAACAACCCTGTTTCCAAATGAGGTCACATTCTGAGCCTCTGGGAGTTAGGAATTCAACGTACGAATTTGAAGGAGGGGAGACATATCGCCCCCTAACAGTTACCTTCACCATCACACAAAAGAAAGGAAACCAGCATGAGGCAGAGTCAGGAAAAGGCAAGTCAGCTCCATGGGGCCACCTGTCAAAGAGCAGCGGGTCTGACTCAAGGCAGCTGGAGGAGACAGGGGAGTCTGGAAAGGGGTCTCGGGTCTTGACATTCTAAATGGTGTGAAAGAATGGCATGAAGCCACTTTCAGGCAATCTTAGGCAGCCACTGACTCTGATGTGGCTGCAGACTCCCCTTCTCTGGGCGTCCACATTAAAGTAAGCGTCAGTTCCATAATGAATCTCTCATACCTAAAACACCGCGTGTGCTTATCTGTTCCAAAATCCATCCGGAGATCTGAATCCCTCCTCTGCGGAGATACAGAACTACTCAGGGCTTAGAACAATCTCTTGCTTTTTCTTGCTCCAGGTAAAGAGCTTCCTTCTAGCTAATGTTCCTGCCACCTCCAAAGTTAGAGATTAAGTCTCAGGCACCGAGGCTTCTACAAAAAAATCAAATTGTTTAGCTCGATCTCACTCGCACATTAGACAGGCAGGGCATGTAAAGTTACCAGTCTGGTTAATATGTGCTAGTTCATTAGTGGTGGGACTGTCAGGAGAACCCAAGCGCTGTGACAGCACACAAAGCTGCCCCCACCGTAGAAGTCAAGCTCAATGCTTTCCATTTTATCACCCAATTCATAAGCTGGCTGTCTGGCTATTAAGAATCAATAGACTGGTAGTTTTGGTATCTAATAAATTTGTCTTAGTTTGGATGTTTTTCATTTCCCAGGCCACCTGAAGACAGCAGGATAAGGCACATTGTTCCTCTCACAGGATTTGTTTTTTCAAACCTATAATTTCACACTGACATGTTCCAGAAACCAGTGAAGGCAAAGAGAGAAAGAAAGCAGTGGACAGCAGAAGTCCCAACCAAAGATCAAAGCAGCTTCCAGCTGGGAACATGTGAGGCAACTCAATGAACAAGTTCCACGTGAGCAAATGTCAACTAGTCTATGCAGGGTCACCCATCACTCGCCAAGCAAAACAAAAAAATACCTATCCAAGGCCAGGTGCAATGGCTCATGCCTGTAATCCTAGCACTTTGGGAGGCTGAGGTGGGTGGATTACTTGAGCTCGGGAGTTCGAGACCAGCCTGAGCAAGAGCGAGAGTCTTTTTCTAAAAAATAGCCAGGCACTGTGGCAGGGGCCTCTAGTCTCAGCCACTAGGGAGGCTGAGGCAAGAGGATCGCTTGAGCCCAAGAGTTTGAGGTTGCTGTGAGCTATGACACCACAGCCCTCTATTGGGGGTAACAGGGTTAAGATTCTATTTCCAACAAAAAAAAAAAAAGAAAGAAAAAGATACCTATCTAGCACTTAACTCTATGCCAAATCTTGTGCCAAGTACTTTATATAAATAATCTCATTAGTCCTCATGGGCCAAAGGCCTGAAAAAAATGCCACCACTTTATATGTATACAAACACAAATAAATGTACATAAGATATTTATTTTTTCCATCTTTATATAGAACACTGAAACTAAAAATAGAAAGCAATCCCAGCTCGGTGGATAAGAAAAAACAGCAAGAGACTTAAAGAACCAGCACATGTTAAAATGTGAATTCATATATACAGGGGAGCCATAAAGCTTGTGGTGTGCAACTTTAAATTGCACCTGAACTTTATGACCACCTTACATATATATGCACAGACCCAAGATCACTGACTTTGAGGCTGAAAGTGAACTTGGGGAGGTGAGTGTTCTCTATGACACAATACAAATTATCCAGATGGGGAAGCTGAGGCTCAGACAAAGGAATGCCATGTCCAGAATTAGCCACAGAGCATAGGATGGAATTAGGTCTAGATTCCAGGGGTGTCCAACCTTTTTTCTTCTCTGCTGCAAATTGAAAGCATAGAGTTGCCTTGGGTCACACATTAAATATATAGACACTAACAAAAGCTGATGAGCAGGAAGAAAGGTCCATCCATTATCTGACCCCACCGATAAGCAAAACCACCCTCAAATAATCATCATTCAGCTCGGCGGGCCATAGATTGGACGTCCTGTTAGAATCTGAGTTCTTCTCTTTTCTCTTGCCTTCCTCATCATTAAATCGACTCATATTTTTAAAAATGTTTAAAAGATTAAAATATAGCAAGATTCATGATTTGGAAGCATTCAAGATGGGAGGGAGAGAAACCCTTCAGGAATCTCCTGGTCCAAATCCACAGAGACTCACCAAGTGACCATGGACAGGGGAAGAGAAGGGAGAGGCTGCCAATGGGGACGGAGCTTCTGGAGGTGAGAAAATGCTCTGGAAACACGTAATGGGGACAATCGCACGACCCTGCGAATTTACTGAAAACCACTGAATTACACAATTTTAAAAGTGTGAAATTTTTAGATCTCTAAGTGTTCTCCAAACATCTTTCCAAAAGAACCATATTAGTTTGCATTCCCAACAGCAATGCAGAGTGTTCCCTTTTCTCCACATCCATGCCAACATCTCTGGTTTGGGGATTTTGTGATGTGGGCTAACGTTACTGGAGTTAGGTGATATCTCAAAGTAGTTTTGATTTGCATTTCTCTGATGATTAAGGATGATGAGCATTTTTTCATGTGTCTGTAGGCCATGTGCCTGTCTTCATCAGAGAAGTTTCTCTTCAAGTCCCTTACCACCCTGAGGTGGGATCACTTGTGCATCTTCGAAGGGTACAGGTGAAACTTACTAAATGCAGAATATAAATGTCTGAACACAATAAGAAAATGCCACGAAGACTATGTTAACCAGTTCGATGAAAATATTTCAAATTGTATATAAAACCAACACATTGTACCCCGTGATTGCATTAATGTACACAGCTATGATTTAATAAAAAAAAGAAAAGAAAAAGTGTGAAATTTATAGTATGAGAGATTCCTCAAAAAAATAATAATCAGTGACATGAGAAATAAGGAGTCAGGACTTCGTAACACAGATACGCAACTATCAAGATAAAGAATCAAGTTTAAAAGAGAGGCACAGGGGAAGGGGGTTTCTACTGGTGACTTTTATTTTTCCTGAGTAATTTCCAGACCTAAGCATGTTAGGCAATAGTGCCTCACTGGTTTAATTTGCATAACAATGCTGGGACATAAATGCTATGCTTCCCAACTTACAGGTGAAAAGACTAAGTTTCCAAAAGGTCTGGAGAGTCCCCCAGATCATATACTCCCAGCAGGGCCAAAAGCTTGCTTCCACTTCTCCTATCACAGCACTTAGCTAAAAATTATAATTTGTTCCATCTGGATCTCTCTCATCTGCGTCCCCTTAAGCAGACTATGTTTTTTCGAAGGAAAAAAAGTAACAATTCTTGAAAGAACAGTTTGAGATTTCCTGGAAGCCACACTGGAGCCAGGTCATGGGCAAAGGGGAAAGAAGGTTGAGGTATGAGAAATTCACATGCAGAGTTTCCATAAAAGGAAGGACGGGTGTCTGCTGCAGGTACTCCAGGCAGAAGAGTTGTTTTTTTTTGTTTGTTGGTTGGTTTTTGTCTATTAATTTAAAATTAAATAGTGGGCTACTATATACAAGAAGGGTACTTGCCACCCAGCTGGGGATGGAGGGCGTGGTCGCAGAACAAAACAAAGACAGTGTCCCAGCCTCAGCATGATTCTGACCACCTGTGCTGGAGGAGCTTTACACCCCTGGCGGTTACTGACCACTAGGCTCCTCTGAAAGCAGTGGGCGGAATCGGGCTGGACAGGGATTCATGTCATCTTTCATCAGCAGATTACAAAGATCACATATGTGTTCTAAAGGAACTTCAAAGCTGGTAAAACCAATCAATACTGAATCCCTAAGACAATCCCTCACTTTCTTCTTCCTTTCTCCTTCTTCTGTGCATGACGGATTCATAATAACATCCAATCTGCCCTCCACACACCACCTCCTCCTTGGTGAAGCCAACCCAGATTCCCTGGAGCTTCCACTAGACTCCGGTTCATCAGAACAAGCTAAGGCAAAGGGATCTCTTGAAGTTTGAGGCTGCTGTGAGCTAGAATGCCACAGCACTCTGCCCAGTGCACAGAGCGATACTGTCTCAAAAAAAAAAAAAAAAAAAAAGGAAGGTGGGGCACAGTGGCTCATGCCTGTAATCCTAGCACTCTGGGAGGCCAAGGCAGGTGGATTGCTTGGGCTCAAGAGTTCAAGACCAGCCAGAAACAGAGCAAGACCAGTTTCTACAAAACATAGAAAAACTGACCTCCCATGGTGCACTCCTGTAGTCCCAGCTACTGGGGAGGCTGATGCAAGAGCATCACTTGAGCCCAAGAGTTTGAGGTTGCTGTGAGTTAGGACTCCCCCACACTCCAGGGCAACAGAGGGAGACTCTGCCTCAAAAAAAATTAAAAAAAAAAAAAGAACACTTTTCCTGTTTTGTTTAACAGTTGCAACACTGCTTTACTCCCGATGAATAGGACAAGACCACAACTAACCAGCAGGAGCATTTTCTACTTTATGCTGACCAGTCTTTGTGTCAAACTCCATATTTGAAGCGCTTCACATACGTTGCCTAACTGAAGTCCAACCCTGTAAATAGGGCAGCAGCATCCCCGTGTTATTGAAAAGGAAATAAAGCAAGTTGCCCAAAGCCAGTAAGCGATGGAACAAGAATGTCTCTTTTCCACTGCATCACTTGTTTACAGAGCAGGAACCCCTGGTGGTAAACTAAAGAACTACTAAATTCTCACTTTCAGGGAGTAGAAATAGAAGGTGAGGATGTCTAACACCCTAATTCGCTTTTTAAACTATTTTGGACTTTAGATACTCCATTGCAAGATTAAATAATGTTACCAAAAATTTAGGCTACACGTAATAATCTACCCTCAAAGAAATCTGTCCTGTTTTCAGATGATGGTTGCAGGCAGTAAGAAACACAGTGAAATTTTATCTTATACACATACACACACATATTCACATAAACATACAACATTATATATACTAAATATATTCATATAGTATATATGCGTACATAGGGTACACACACTACATACTGTATATACAGTATATATGTACATACATTTTGTGCATATATAGACCCACATATACACACGTTATTTTACTTAAGTTCACCATCCAGCCAAAAAATTAGGAAACAGGTGTGCAGATGTTACGCAACTCATCAAGTCACTTGATGAGTAACACGAGTAACTACCTGGTCAAGCCTACGCCACCCCATTCCTCTTGCTAACACCCTGCCCAGTTTATCCCAGAGTGACGCCTGTGTGTCAGCTACCCCAGGCTGATATAATGTACACGACAGGAGTCACCAGGGCTGACCGGAACTCAGTTTCTACAACACTCTGACAAGTTTGGAGAAAAAAAAAAAAAAAACAAACCTAAACACTCTAAAACACATGTGTACAGATCACAGGGCCAATTGGTGGAGAAAAAAGCATCAATTTGTTCTTATTTATAATTACTTTTTTAAGTTGTTTGTCAAACAAAATGAGCTTCTCTGGCAGATGAGATCTCAATTTTCTAAGTTCATTAGCAGTTGATGAACAGAAAGGGTCACCGGGTGACTTGATAATTTGGCCCTGACTCTTGTCAAAGCCACTTTAAAAAAACAAAAACAAAAACAAAATCCGAGCTGTCAAGCAAGAAGGAAATTCTATTTGATCTAATATGTATACTACTTCCGTGTAAACAAGGAGTTGATATTTAGACATGTTATATTAAGTTGCCACAAACAGGGCAGAGTGGTTAAAAATACATAAATGGAGAGGAGGGGAGGGGAGGAGAAGGAAGGGAAGGGTAGGTGATAGGATGGGAGGGGAGGGGAAGAGACAGTCGGGGAGGGGATGGGTGCG
>CAUYRH010084194.1:0-16563 GCA_963574655.1 Perodicticus potto
AACCCTAACCCTAACCCCAACCCTAACCCCAACCCTAAACCCTAACCCTAACCCTAACCCCCTAACCCTAACACCCTAACCCTAACACCCTAACCCTAACCCTAACCCTAACCCTAACACCCTAACCCTAACACCCTAACCCTAACCCTAACCCTAACCCTAACCTCTAGCTCCTAACCCTAAGCTCTAACACTACTCCTACCCCTAATACCCTAACCCTAATAACTCTAACCCTAACCCTGACACTGGCCCTGGCCCTCACCATAGCCCTCAGTCTCAGCCCCAACTTCAAGCCTGATAGGCCTCTCCTATGATGATAACTTTTCAGATACAACACCAAGTACATAATCCATGAAATAATTAATTGATCAGTTGGATTTTGCTGAAATAAAAAATGTGTGCTCTGAGAAGGAAATTTCACGGGAATGTAAAGACAAGGTGTGACCCGGACAAAACATTTGCAAAAGCCACATCTAATCAAGGACTGTTATCCAAAATATGCGCAGAACTCCTAAAGCTCACCAACAAGAAAATGAACAAGCCAATTTTAAAAAATCACAGAATATTTCAGCAGCCTTCCCACCAAAGATATACATATGGAAGCGTATGGAAAGAAGTACAATATCAATGAAAGCTTATACTTGTATCTCACTGCATTGTATTTGATTGCAGACATTAAAGCACAATTCACGAGCAAAAACAGAAAAAAAAAAGATGTATGATATATGTCATCAGGGAAATGAAAATCAAAACAACATACCACTATACAGGCGGCGCTGTGGCTCAAGGAGTAGGGAGTTGGCCCCATGTGCCGGAGGTGGAGGGTTCCAACCCAGCCCCGGCCAAAAACTGCAAAAAAAAAAAAAAAAAGATACCACTACACAACTATAAGAATGGCCAAAAGAACACTGACTACTACAGACGCTAGCAAGGGCTTGGAAAACATTGCTGGTGGCAATGCAAAATGGTGCAGCCACTTAAGAAGTTTTCCAGCTTATTACAAAATTAAACAGTGTTATCATATAATCCACCAGTCATGCTCCTTGGTATTTAACCAGAGAAGCAGAAATTTTATTTCCACACAAAAACCTGCAAGTGAAGGTTTAAAGCAGCTTTATAACTGCTGAAACTTGGAAGAAACCAAGACGTCCTTCAATCAGCGAATGAATGAACAAACTGTGGTACACACAAATAATGGAATATGACACAGCATTTAAATAGAAATGAGCTATTAGGCCATGAAAAGACATGGAGATGGCTGGGCACACTGGGAGGACAAGGCGTAAGGATCCCTTGAGCTTGGGTGTTTGATAGGAACCTGAACAAGAGCCAGAACCCATCTCTACTAAAAATAGAAAAATTAGTCAGGTGTGGTGGTGGATACCTGTAGTCTCGGCTACTCAGGAGGCTGTGACAGGGGCGGAACCTGTGGCTAAGTGAGTAGGGCACCAGCCCCATATACTGAGGGTGGCAGGTTTGAACCAGGCCCTGGCCAAACTGCAACAGAAAAATAGCCAGGCGTTGTGGCAGGCGCCTGTAGTGCCAACTACTCAGGAGGCTGAGGCAAGAGAATGGCCTAAGACCAAGAGCTGGGGGTTGCTGTGAGCTATGATTTCAGAGTACTTCACCGGGGTACTTTTGACTCTGTCTCAAAAAAAATAAATAAATACAAATAAATAAAATAAAATAAAACAGAATGATAATGGTATGTCAATGTAGGTTCACTGATTGTAACCACTGCGGTGCAGGATGAACCACTGCGGTGCAGGATGTTCACAGTGAGGGAGGGTGTCTGATTGTAGGAGGGGGTATGAGGGAACTCTCTGTACATTTTGCTCAATTTTGCTGTGAATCTAAAGCTGCTCTAAAAATAATGTTTATCAATTTTTTTAAAGTTTACTTTTATCAAAACTTTTCTCAAAAGAAAATGTTTAGTACTTTTACCTCCTAACCTAGAATGAAAAGTATTATAGGGAAAGGAATAAGGACATTGGAGTCCTCCATGCCTGGGTTGAAATCCAGGCTTTGCCACTTAGGCAGTTTCAAGTAAGTCACTAACCTCCCTAACTCAGTTTCCCAATCTGTGTGCTAAGGATATAACAGTACCTACCTGCTTTGGTTGTTAAGAGGATTCATTCAGGTAAGTAGCTTTAGGACAACATCTGACAAAGAGTAAACACTCATTGAATGCTAACTACTGATATTATTACCAGGACTTGAAATTCAGTTCTTAGTTGGGATTTTTCAGTAGAATCCACATAGAAAACAGTAAAATAAGAACTAGTGAACATGAGAAGTTCATGAGAACATGAGAAGTGAACATAAGAACTAGTGAACATGAGAAGTTTATGTATAAGCCAAGATTTTAGAGATTGGCTGAAATGATACATAGTCAGTGAAGGCCTGTCTACAGCTTACAGAAGTTCAGTCTTTAAAAAGGAAATTAGCCTTCTAGAACCATTTCACTGCCTTTTTGGGCCCATGGAAGAAGGATGGTAGAGAGACCTTCAAATTGCCCCCAAGGAATACCATACTCTGGCTTATGTAACAGGAAGAGAATTAAGAGAAACTCAGGTTGAGACACTGTTTCCACCAACACCCCTTTCCCTTCCAACCTTTTGTTTTACAGACAAGTTACAATTTACACTCCCAAATAGGCCAGCCACAGGCCATGCTGACTCTTTCTCCCCTACAACCTTCCATTCGGAGTGCCTCTCCATCAGTTCTAGAATTGGAAGATTAGTGGATGAGAGTTGTTGGGATGTCGGTGGGGTGCTAGATACTTGCTGGTCACCACCCTCCTCTGACCTAACCTGACAGATAGTGCAGGATCTCACCTGCCGAAACCAGACCCTCAACACATTGAGTTTTCCTCAACAGCAGAGCTTATGGACACAAAACTTTAAGGCAAGGGATTGTCTCAACTCTGTGGTGTCTGAAGTAGCCAAATCACTGCCTGGCACAGATGCCCCATCAACCTTATTGACTAAGTGAACCTCTGTAGTCTTATTTACCTTTGCTTGTGGAAATGATAGAATGAACGAGAAAGCATTTTGCCAATCAAACTAAAAGATTTTTGAGGTCTCTTCACAGAATCCCATCAGGTGGGCCCCCTAAATCTGCCACCACAAAGAAGGCATCTGTAAACATATGCAGTACAGAAGCCAAACAAAACTCAGCCTCAGCCTTAAGTGTACTGGCAGTCACAGGAATGGTAATGCCAGGTCTTGCCCAAACAAGGAAGTCTAGCTGTCAGCTTGATACACCACACTCCACTGAAAAACCAAGTCCTGCCGAACCAAGAAAAGTCAACCAACCCAGCTTTCTAATATCTCGGGTAGTGAGTAACCCAACAGCAAGTGGGATGTTTGCCAGATACCTAGAGGGTCATCCCAAACGACCCTCCCCACTGAGCCTCTGTATCAAAGCTATCACCCTACCTCCAAATAGCTCTCAAATCAATGGTTCTTTCACTGCTGCCATCCCTGGCCAAACCACCAGCATTGCTCCTGTATGTGTGCAGCAGCCTCCCCACAGGATCTAAAAGTGCAAATCTACTCACAGCCTCTCTTTCCTTAACCCTTCAAGGGGCACTCTGTTCTCAGGATAAAAAAAAAAAAAACCCTAAAAAATAAAAAACCCTGAAAAGTTCTTTTCTCCTTCCAGAAGCTCTGGTGCTTTTTACTTCTTCTGTATTCCTTTCTAACTTCTAATTAAAATCCTATCTTACCACTGGAAAAATAAAAAAATAATTTAAAACCCCTAATGCTGAGTTGGCCGTGAGGAAAAGGGAGGTAGGACCCTCCTAGTTATGCCCTGTCTCTTTTGGACTTATTCTTTGTGACAATAAGATACAAAATCATTGGCAAGCCTATGGCCATGTAAAATAGAGGATAAACCATACTTTAATCTCCGTATATGTATATGTATATATGTCTGGTGGCTTGTCTCTGATTAGCAGACTTCCATAAAACATTCCAAGCCTTTACACAAAGCTTCATTTCTTTAACCAATTACAAATGAATTTTTAAACCTACCTATAACCTTTATGCCCTCACTTGGAGATGTCCCACCTTTTCGGGTAATAACAATGCACACCTTCCACTTAACTGCTTTATGAACTCACCCGTATTTCCTCCCTCCCTGAACCGTATGACACCAAACGGTAACCCCACCAAAAGGAGTTCACTTGCTCAAGGCTTCTCGGCGTGGCTCCGGACCATGGTCCTCAAATTTGCCTCCGAATAAACCTCTTCAAATTATTTTACACAGTGTGGCTTCTTTTCCATTGACAGTTCGCATCCGTCCATCCCACTGGAAGGTCCGCCCCAAGGAGGCCTGCGCATCAGCGGGGACGCAGGCGCTCGCTCCTGGGTCTGGGGAGGCGCCACAGGCGGTGCCGAGCGGACCGGCCTCCTGTCCCAGTCCCTGCTCAAGCGCCGCCCTGCCTTAGCTTTTGATGAATAACACAGGGCGACAGCTCGAGACGTTTGCTCCAGTCTACCACAACCAAAAGCGCAAACTGGAGAAGGCCTGGTCGTTCGCCTCCCCCACCTGACGAGCAACCCATCCACTCCGTCGGGGCCACAGCCAAGCCACTAACCAGGGCCCAAGCCGGCCCCTGGCCAGTCCGGGTCACTGACTGGCCGCCTTCCCGCCAGGCACCGCGATAACCAGCCTGCGTCCGGCTGGGTCCTTCCGGCCTTAGCCCGGGCAGACCTGCTGGGGTCCTTGCGCCGTTGCGTAGCAGCTGCGGGGACGCTGGCCGAGCCGGAAGCGGAGTGCATCGCCTAATGAGCCGAGCCGTCTATCGAGGTCAGAGACGCGGCGAAGTCCGAGGGGGTAGGGGGTCCCGAGGTACAGCTGGCCACGGGCGGACTGAACTTGCTCGGAGCCGCACGTGAGACGAATGTGCTTGGGTAGCGACCTCAGTTTGCGGGAACCGCCCCTCGGAAGCGGAGCTTGGGGCCTGGGCGGAAGGGAGGGCTCGGTCGCGGGAAGGACCGGACGTTGGGTTCACGCAGCCATGGTTGGTGCTTCAAAATATTTGTCGAGTGGAAAAGCTTGCCTTCTGGACAACGGCAACCATTGCAAGTCTTCGTGCATGGGACCTGTCCTGCTGAGATTGGCTTCAAACAGGTCGCTCTGTCTACAGGGTAGAAGTAGAGGAGGCAGACCCTTCACCGTCCTTACCAAGCATCTGCCACTATTCGGGAATTGCGCTAGCAGCTCAGGGTGCCTCGGTAAACAACTCTCAGTCCCTGCCAGTGCAGAGACAATAGCTGTGCAGTGACCCAATCAGGGAAACTCAGGCGCCTTGTTACTATTTCCACTGCTGACTGTGTGCACGCTTGTCATAGCTCTTACCACAGTAAACTCCGCCGTCATTGTGTCTCATATCCTCTGCTCCCAATGCACCGTTTGCTCATGGTGAATGCTCAAAAAGGTCCAGACATTGCTGCTACATTGTCATCATCATATCATTTCTATGTGCCCAGCTAACTCAGAGTCTGGACAATGGTACATTCTCAGGAATGTTTGCAAAGTCATATTTGTGTCTAAGGGGAGCTAGAGATGATGTTACACTTAGATGTTGCCACTGGGTGGCGGGTGATGTCTTGTGCAGATGGCGACTATGAGAACCAGCATTTAGGGTGGGCTTGGCTGGCACTGAGGGAAGCAGTCTGCTTGGAGTTTCAGTTTGGCATCCTCAGCATTTAGGAGATATTGGAAACTAGGAGAGGTTAAAATACCCCTGGAGAAGAGAGTTTGGGGAATAGTCATATTGAGGGAGGGAGAGGCAGGTGCCAGTTGCAGTAGGATGGAAAATGAAGGGGAGGTGAGAGACATGAGGACAGAGGATCAAGAATGTGGATTAGGCATCTTTGGCTGTGTAGTCTGTGTCATTCAGTGGTGAGAGCTCAGGATATTGGCAGACATATCAACCATGTAACTTGGGCACTTCCTTTTGGTCCCTGCTTCACAAGCGAGAAAACTTTTATATGTTGAACTTGTAAATTTTCAACATGGGTTTAGAATACCGACTCTTCAGGAGGCTATAGGAGGTATTATGGCCTTGAGCATACCCACATTGGGGAGATTACATAAGAGAAATCACCCTCAGAGGATCTTATGGGTACAGGTTACAACCCCCCAAGGCTCCGCACATGGTGGCCAAGTTGGTGAATGGAGAAGGGTATGTGTCCTTGGGCCCCTTTTTTTATTGGCTTCTTGTCTTTCCTGTCCAGGAACAGGAAGAAATAGATTTGATTGAGGGAAATTCCCATTTCTCTAACAGCAGCCTCTTATTTCTTTTCCCAAACAGTGACAAGACCCCGTTCTCCTGGACTGGACTCCTTTCTACAGCTAGGAGTCAATGGCAGGAGATAGAACCAAACCCTGTGAGCTGGACCAAGAGAAATATGATGCTGATGACAATGTGAAGATCATCTGCCTGGGGGACAGTGCAGTGGGCAAGTCCAAGTATGTTGTGAGGTTAGGGAAGAAAGACCAGGCCAAGAGTGGGTCTGGGTCATTAGAAAAGTCCTCCAGAGGCACAGAGGAGCATAGCTACTGTAGGATGGTAAGAGAGTAGTCTTGGCTGGAGCCCTGGTGTGCATGAGGAAGTGAGGAGAATCACATGAGCAGCTGTGTGTGTTAGCAGGAGGGGACAGTCATAGGACTGAGAAAGCATTTCCGTAAGTCCTGACAGGGGCGAAGCAGGTTAGGATACTGTATGTGGTCTGTTGGCTGAAAGATCGCAAGGTCAAGGGAGGGCTTCACTGAAATTGAGAAGAGTGGATGGAAATGATGATTAACTAACTATAGTTTTGTGAAGACTGGCTTATTCAGTGTCTCCACCTATAGCAGCGGTTCGCAACTTGTGGGTCGTGACCCACAGGAACTGTATTAAAGGGTCACGGCATTAGGAAGGTTGAGAACCACTGACCTAGAGAGTTGAACCTCAACAGTGCTTATCTCCATGAGACATCCTGTTTCCCGCTGTCTAAGGCCAGTGAAGGCACATTGTCCATTTCTGCCCTCAAAAGATGATAGAATCGCCCCTCCCAAGTGCTCTAAGCCCACCTTATATTCTACTTTGATTTTTATTAACATATCCTTGCACTTGGGTGGCTATGAATAATTCTCTAGGAGCTTGGCTGGCTTTGAGGCTATATTTATGAATTCATATTCTCTCTCTTTCTCTTCCCTACCCTACACTCATACACTGCAGCTCTGGTTTAGTATTTTGCAGTTGCTTTGACCATCCTCAGTAACATACATGTACAATAAAAATGAGGGTATGTGTTGTAGTTTGGGAAGGCTGCCCAATAAATAACAACCCCTTTATCTCCACCCAAGTTTTGAACCAACAAAGAGAAAATAGGAAAGGCAGACAGGTGGAGAACAGACTGTCAGCTTAATAACCACTGGAGCTTTTGGAGGATGTAGCCAGGTGTAAGAAACCAGATGGTCTGCCTGCTGACTTAGTGATATGCAACCCCAAAGTTCAATGCTGGTTTGTTTGTTGGCATGCAGTTGTTCATAGTCGTCTCTTAAAAACCTTTTTATTTTTGTGAAATTGGAATTCATGCCCCCAGATTTATTTCTGATTTTGGTTTTTTTGTTTGTTTTTTTAAGACAAATTCTCACTTAGTCACCCTCAGTAGAGTGCTGTGGCATAGAGTGCAATGGCATCATAGCTCACAGCAACCTCGAACTCTTGGGCTCAGGTAATCCTCTTGCCTCAGCCTCCCAAGTAGCTGGGACTACAGGCACCGGCCACAACGCCCGGCCATTTTTTTTTTTTTTTTTTTTTTTTTTTGGTTGCAGCCATCATTGTTGTTCAGTGGGTCCGGGCTGAATTCGAACTCGCCAGCTCAGGTGTACGTGGCTGGCGCCTTAGCCCGTTGAGCCACAGGCGCCAAGCCGGCTCTGTTTATTTTTTTCCAGTTTCTTTTCTTATTCTTGTTCATAGCAGGTAATTTCTATTTATTCTAAAGTTCAGTGATTCTTTCCTCTGTCTTCCATCCTACCCTGAGCCCATCAAATAAATTTTTCATTTTTGTTATTGTATTTTCCAAATGTTTTAAAAATTCTATTGGTTTCTTCTTTATATCTTCTTTGCTGAAAAAGAATCTCTTTACTGAAACTTGATTTCTTTTCTTAGAATATCTGTATTTTCATTTGTTTCAAACACATTCATACTTTTCTCATTGCAGCATTTTTATGACAGCTGCTCTAAGAGCTTTGTTAGATAGTTGTAACATTTTGTATCATCTCTGTGTCAGTCTGTTGATTTTTTTTTTTTTCACTCAGCTTGAGCTCTTCCTGGTTCTTGGTATGATTTTCTTTTCTTTTTTTTTTTTTTTTTTTTGAGACAAGCTCTCTCTTCTTTTGCTCAGGCTAGAGCTCTATAGTATCAGCCCAGCTCACAGCAACCTCAGACTCCTGGGTTCAAGCGCTCCTCCTACCTCAGCTTCCCAAGTACCTGGGACTATAGCCACCTTCCACTGCACTGGCTAAGTTTTTTATTTTTAGTAGAGGTGGGGGTGGGGATGGGGGTGGTGGTGGTGGTGATGTCTCTGTCTTGCTTAGGCTGGTTTCAAACTCCTGAGCTCAAGTGATCCACCCACCTTGGTGTCCTAAAGTGCTGGGATTACAGGCAAGAGCTACCATGCCTAGCCGATGAATAATTTTCTGCTGAAACTTGGAGTATTGGGTTTTGAGCCTCTGAGTCTTACTCACACCTTCTATTTATCTGCCTTTTGTTGGTGGTGGTGTTCTTTTCTTTGTTGTTGGTTTTGTTTGTTTGTTAGTTTGTTTTTGTAGAGATGGGGTCTTGCTGTTGCTCAGGCTGGTCTCAAACTCGTAGCCTCAAGCAGTCCTCCAGCCTCACCCTCCCAAAGTGCTAGAATTATAGGCATGAACTGCTGTGCCCTGCCATGTTTACCTGGCTTCTTGTGGCACTACTTCAACAGGGGCAATACCTACCCATACCTTCATTACTACCAGTGGGGTCAGGTGTGGTAGCTCACACCTGTAATCCTAGCACTCTGGGAGGCTGAGGCAAGTGGAAACCTTGAGCTCACTGTTTTTTGACCAGCCTGAGCAAAAAATGAGACCCTATCTCTACTAAAAATAGAAAAACTGAGGCAAGAAGATCACTTGAGCACAAGGGTTGGAGGTTGCTGTTAGCTATGACGCCAGGGCACTCTACCCAGAGTGATAGCTTGAGACTCTGTATCAAAAAACAAAACAAAACACATTACTACCAGTGGTATAGTCTAGGCTCCACTGACACTGGGTGGAGGCCTCCTTACTGTCTGACAGAGATGAGAGTTCTGGCTCGTGACACTAACCCAACTTGGGAGTGTTGCTAGGGTGCCATCTTATATAGCCTTACTCTTTGTAGGTGGGGCCATGAGTTTTCCACCGTTTTGGCATGGTGGTTGAGGTCTAAATGTGTTTTGTCTCTCAGCACTCACCCTTACCTGTTCCTTTTGATGGATGGAGCTCAAGGGATCCTCCCACCTCCACCTCCCAGGGAGCTAGGATTACAGGCATGAGCCACTGCGACTGGCCTACTGCAGAGTTTTTACTTGTCCTTAGAAGGGGAGTAGGAAAAGTACATCTACTCCATTTTCCCATAAGCAGAAATTATATGGAACTTTTATATTTTTTAATCTTAAATGTTCCTTAAGTATTCTTAACGATGTCTTTTCTAATCTATAAGGTGTTTATAAGTGACTTTATATGTTTGATTATCTCTTAATTTTATAACATAGGGTTGTTAAAATTTGGTTTATATTTTCAGTTTATTATCTAATTGCATTATGGTTACAGGATATGATCTTGATAATATCTTTTGAGGGGAGGGTATTTTTTTTTTTTTGAGATTTAGTATATGGTCTATTGGTGGACAGTGGTTATGAAAGCCAGAAAAGGATATGTACTGTCTCACTGGTTACGGATATGTACTGTATCTGGCTTATTAACTCTGTTCACATTCATCTATTCAAATACTAATCATGACTGTACCTTCGGCTCTGTTCTGTTCGCTGAGGAAGCAGCAGTAAACTACGAATTCAAAAATTGCTCTCATGTACATTCCATTTAAGTTGAAAGAGAAAGAGACAATAAATAAGATACTTAATATTTCAGTTGGTGTTATGTGCAGTGCAGGTTGCCAAGGATGATCTCACCTCTTGGGTGACATTTAAACAAAGCCCCAAAGAATCTGCAGGATTTGGGGAAATGGCTTTTGGGTGGAAGGCACAGCCTTCCTTGCCCCAGTTTTCCTGTGCATAACATAGGGAGACTGTGTGTTTGGCACTGTGCCATAGTGGACCTGAGAGCTGAGCAGGGCTGGTCTGTCACTTGTATGATGTGAGTTACTGTGTAAGGGTGATTCTCTGTTTCTAGGCCTGACCTGGAAATGGGTTATGGAATGAATGGGGGAGAGGGGTGGCTTCCAGATTGTCGGTTTGGTAGACTAGGGACAAGGGGAAGATGGGGATGCCACCTGACCACCGTGCATTTTATCCTTACAGACTCATGGAGAGATTTCTTATGGATGGATTGTATCCTTCAAGGTTTGAAATGCTCCTTGTTCTTGGGGTCTTCCCACACTCCCGTGTCTCTACCCCACTGCCCACCCCTTTGCACCAGCAGCCCAGGCAGGGATGGGTAAGTAAATACACAGGTTTCATTCATACTGGTTTCTTGGTGATCGATGTACATAATATCATACAATCAGTACATTTTGGAGCTTACTCATGTTTGGATTCATCATATAGTAGGAAGGCAGTAGAATGGCTAACAGTACCTGGTCTGGATCAAACTCTGCCTCCTCCTCCTCCTCAGTAGCTTCTGATCTTGGGCAAGTCACTTAGCCTTTTCTTGGGCCACCTAATTTTTAACAAATCTCTGATGTAAATGACCTTTATAACATATAAGATGCCAGC
The DNA here is from genome assembly GCA_963574655.1 of Perodicticus potto. NCBI lineage: Eukaryota > Metazoa > Chordata > Mammalia > Primates > Lorisidae > Perodicticus > Perodicticus potto. The sequence continues at coordinate 10,968 of CAUYRH010084194.1, forward strand.
CCCCTCTTCCTCCCATGAATTGTTACATTGTGCAGGTTTGGAGCAAGGTCCTCCCTGCATCTGGAAGGTTTTTAAAGGGGCTTCCCAGTAGTTCCACTGAGAAATGCAGGTAAGAAGAACCCCTGGAACCTATTTCTCCCCACCCTGGGGCCAGCACCCCAAGGCTAATAGCAGTGCCCTGGGATCTGAGTATATCTTGCTCTACCCTATACCAAGCAATCCCAGCACACCAGTATCATCTCAGCCTTGCTAATTAAGCTGTCTGGCATCTTGCAGCTTCAGCAGACATCATTGCCAAGGCTTTTTGTTAGGGTTTGACACACAGGCTAACTACAATTTATAATCAACTTATCTTTTGTCTGACTTGTAGGATTCTACCCCACACACACGCCAAATGGTCATTTTGCTACCTAGGTAGGGTTACAGTTTTCCTTCTAGCCTGGAAGAGCTCCATCCATGAAAGAGGTAGAGAGTTCATAGTTGCTTTTTCTAGCTACATGATGCCATTTATGACAGCTCCTTTCTAAAATTCTATGTTTTGCCTCGGACTTAGGTGGCCTGGACTCACTCCCGGTTACTCCCACCCATCACCCTTCCATGGAGTCTTTGCCAGTGATATTTGAAGCTGATCCTTTGTTTGCAACATACCTTTGATTTAAAATCTAAATAGCTACAAAAAGGAAAGAAAGGAGACAGTCCATTTCATCACACCAAACACCCCTGCTCCCTACTTTTTCTTTACCTCCCCTTTTATTGATTTTTGCTCCTTAACCCGAATGCAGCCAGCCACAGCAGTTGTCCACATATGCCCTGACTCTGTACAAGCACACAGCCACAGTAGATGGCAAGACCATTCTTGTGGGTGAGCATCATGGGGCCAAGCTGTGTGAACCCTCAAGGGTGAGGAAATGCAAGAGGAAGGGAGATGGGAAAAGGTCCAGGGAGAGGGCTGGGAAGAGATCAAGGGATGATAGGGAAAACCCCAAGAGTCAGGAACCAGGAGGCCAGGGAGGGAGGAAGGAGGCATACAGGGGACAAGGTCTCCCAATGACCTGGCATCCACACCAGGACCAGTGTGCAGGACACAGTTCAGAAAAGCAGGAGTCAGGGCTTGCCCACCAGAGTGAAGAGGAACAGAGAGGCCTTTGACACGGCATTAGCTTTCCTAGTTTCAGGGGTTCTCCTTCAGCCAGTGTAAAAGAAATAACAAATGTGGTCCAAATGTTATCTGTCACATAGGCTTTTGACCTTTTCCTTGGCCAGGCCACTTAGCCTGCCTGCCTGTGTCTACCATCTGCAATCAGCAAATACAGGAAGTCAGCCTAGTTTTGATCTCAGAGGCCTGCCTCTTATGTATGAGAATAAGGGGGAACCTACCTTTCCTCCTGAGGCTTCCTCCTGGCCCGTGGCCCATGTCCTTCCATGCACACAGGTGCACACACACCTCTCTCAGCACCCCCAGGTGTACTGTGTCTTGAGGACACAAGTAGAGCTGTGTGGTCTTCATTCCTCCCTGTGCACCCTACATGCACTTAACATGCTTATGCTGTGGTTTGTACCATTTGTGTATTGTACTTCTGCACAGTGACTTGCACAGAATTGCTCAGGGTATATGGGTCTCTCTCTCTAGTTCCCATCAGGCAGTCAGAGCTGTGTTCTCATTGCAGACTTTTGGGACACAGCGGGCCAGGAGCGGTTCCAGAGCATGCATGCTTCCTACTACCACAAGGCCCATGCCTGCATCATGGTACGAGACCAGGGCGGTGGACAAAGGCATCGGGCAAGTCTGGCCTGTGGGGTGAGGGATCTGGCAGTCCTGAGTCCTCCTAACCACATTTGGGTGCTAATGGGAAGGAGGTCAGGGCCACCTAGGCATCCTTCAACCACACATGCTCTGCAAAGCTGCTAAGTGAGAACGGAGCAGGTGAGCTCTCTTCTGGTGGCAATGGTTGAAGAAAAGGTGACGAGCTGCCATATTAGGGGAATGGGCAATCTCAGGGCTTCAATATCAGGTATTATAGCATCCAGGAGGAAAATATGGCTGAAACAGGGACACAGTACCTCCCTGAGGGAGCCCACCCTCTCAGATAAGCTCTCGGGCCTCCCTCACCTGATGCCTGTGGCTTTTCTCCAGAGGCAGGTGCTAGGGCTGCATGTTCCCACCCCCTCATTTGCTTTATGGGACATAGTCCTCAAGGTTTCACCCCAGTGGCCAGGTTGTCATGAGTGCCACAAGAGTGCCTGAAACACAGCTGTGGGAAAGGCAAGAAAGGAGTCCTTCAGAAGTTCCTTCCCATGGATTCCCTGGCTTGGTTTTCAGGCCACCACTCTTAGATGCTGAAAAGAGTATATTTTCTTTTTTTAGTTTTTTGGGGGTTTTGGTCCATTTATAAACTTTTCATGAGTCTCAGCCACCTATAACACATCGAGTAATAGCATGGTTTTCTGAATTAGTGAACCCTAGTTGTCACCAAGTGAAAACCCTCAAACTTCTCAGAACAGCATTTAAGATCTTGCTTTAACACAAAACCCAAAACTTGGTGACACAAAACAACCATTTTCTGATAAGTTAGGAATCCATAATGTCTGAGTTCTCAATTGAGAAGACCTAAGGCTGGTCCCAGGCTGGAACCCACTGAGGCGTCTGTCTCCACACCAGCGGCCAGGCTGGTGACAATTCTGCACGTCTTGTGCGTGTGAGCTGACTAGGGCTTGCTGTTGAGGTGATAGCAGATCCTAACACAGAACCCCCAAGAGAACAGGTAGTTGTGTTTCCTTTCATGACTGAGCCATGGAGGTTACATGGTCTCACTCAGGCCTTAGTCACAGGAGGGAGAAGCAGATAGCAATTCTCTGCAAGGGAGCCAGTTGCATGACAAAAGCATGTGGGGTGAGTGACTGTACAGAGTTTGCTACACACTCCACAGTATGTAGATGCCACTGGCCTTTCCAGCCTTGTGTCCCAATCAGTGCTCATCTGCAGTGTGCTGGGCCTCGACCTGGTGCCGAGAGGGATGCACAGTTCAACAGAGGGCCACTGCAGTGTAAGGAGCAACAGCACAGGCATGTGGAAGAAGCTAGTCTGTCCTGCTCACTGCTGCCTGCTCGCTGCACCTCCTTCATGCCCTTCCCTTAGCCCCTGCCAAGTTCACACCCTTCACTTGAAACTCTGCTCATTTCTCAGCCCTGTTCATTGCTTCTCTGCACAGCCTCCTCTAGTAATTGTCATTAAAATTACTCTCCTATGTGTGCCCACCGTACTCTGACCACTTCTAGCACATGAATTCTGTGTGTGATGTGCATAAGCAAGGTGCCATGGGGGAAGGACACAAGTGTGGCCCCCAGGAGCTCACCAATGGGTAGGCACAAGCACAGACACCAGTGGTGAAAGCACTGAAGTTTCTTCCCGCCTAACCCTTTGCAGATGATAAAAGGAGCTCAACACCTGATTCTCAACACCTCAACACCTGCCACTGCCCCCCTTAAGCAAAAATCCCTTGAAAATTTCTTTTTTTTTTTTTTTTCTGAGACAGAGTCTCACTATGTCGCCCTTGGTAGAGTGCCATGGTGTCACAGCTCACAGCAACCTTGAACTCCTGAGCTTACACGATTCTTTTGCCTCAGCCTCCCAAATAGCTAGGACTACAGGCGCCCACCAGACCACCTGGCTTATTTTTTGGTTGCAGTTGTTTAGCTGGCCTGAGCTGGGTTCAAAGCTGCCACCCTTGGTGTATGTGACTGACGCCATAACCACTGTGCTACGGGTGCTGAGCTCCCTTTGAAAATTTCTAAAATTTTTACTTTATTTAATTTTATTTATCTTTATTTCAGAATATTATAGGGGTACACACATTATGGTTGCATAATTTGCTTTTGTACAAACTGAGTCAAAGTTAAAAGTGTACCCTTCACCAACTGTACCTGTTAGGTATACTAAATTTTGATGTTAACTGTAGGATACTAAACAAAAGAGGGTGGTGGGGTTAGGCACATGGGGGAAGTGCGGTGCGGAAGTCTTAACTATCAAGAATTGGGGAGGTTGGTTCTCTCTAGCCATTCAGTTTCACTCCTGCTCTGGCATGGAGTATTTTGAGCTCACCTCTCTTTTCTTTCAGTGACCTCTTCCTGCCTCTGGCACATCTCCGTTGGCTCCTCTCAGACCCTCTTCTGAGGGCTGGGGGCTGTCTCTCCTGCCAGCATCCCCATATCTGCAGGTGCCTGCCACCAGCCCCAGTCTGCTGCCCAGGGCCTGGCAGGTGGAAGGCACTCATATCCTGACTGCTAGGGAGCAGATGGTTGCAGAGGGAGCCAGGGCTCTACTCTCCTCTCCTTGAAACCTTGAGACAGGAGAGCTCCTCTGTAGCCAGCTCCTTTCCCACTCCCAAAAACGTGGAAAGGGTGCTGAAGAATCCAGGCCTTGACAGAAGGTGCCTGAGCCACATGCTTTATACAAAGTTTTATTGGGAATTCAAGACAATGTGTTTATTTGTCAAAATTGGGCCTGGGGAGTACCATGAAAGATATACCAGATAGATTTCTTGCCACCTGTTGAAGTTACAGCTATGATCCATCACCCACACACATGCAGGGCAAGCCCCCTGGCTCTGAGCATGCTGTGACCATGCTGCTCACACAAAAGGCTGGATGATTGTGAAGTGACATCAGCCATTCTAGCAATTATGCGGCTATTGTCCAGTGACATCAGCCATTCCAGCAGGTATGGAGCTGTTGTCCACAACCTTGATCCACTGTTGCACTAGGGAAGTTTGGGCCTGTGAGTCTGTTCTGGAGCTGCTTTTGCGATCCCTGTAGCAGCAACTTGAGTTGCCTCAAGAGTCTTGCTCTTAGAACTGGTTTGTGGTGCTCATGCTTCCTGCTAATGTTTTAAAATATGTGAAAACATTAAATTATGAAAAGGTAATATAATCTACAAATAAAAGTTAAAAATAACTTCTAAAACATTTAAAGAATGAACAAAAGAGTAAACAAAAGCTTAAAATTAAAAGTAAGTCCATATGCTGGGCAAGGTGGCTCACCTTGGGAGGTGAGTACAGGTGGATTGCTTGAACTCAGGAGTCGGAGACCAGCTTGAGCAATAACAAGACTCCGTCTCTACTACAAATAGAAAAACCAAAGCAAGAGAATTGCTTGAGCCCAAGAACTTGAGGTTGCTGTGAACTGTGATGCCACAGCACTCTACCAAAGGCAACAAAATGAAACTTTATATCAAAAAAAAAAAAAAGTAGGCTCGGCGCCCATAGCTCAGTGGTTATGGTGCCAGCCACATACACTGGGGCTGATGGGTTCCATCCCAGCCAGGGCCTGCTAAACAACAAAAAAAATAGCCGGGCATTGTGGTGGGTGCCTATAGTCCCAGCTACTTGGGAAGCTGAGGCAAGAGAATCACTTGAGCCCAAGAGTTTGAGGTTGCTGTGGGCTGTGATGCCACGGCACTCTACCAAGGGCGACATAATGAGGCTCTGTGTCAAAAAAAAAAAAAAAAAGTAGGTGAATAAAATTAGGTGACAAGATAAGAAAAAAGTAATAAGATTTTTTTGTTTTCTTTTTTTTTTTTAGAGACAAAGTGTTACTTTGT
>CAUYRH010084195.1:0-39030 GCA_963574655.1 Perodicticus potto
TTTGGGTTTCAACTTACAATCTTACTATTTATTTTCTGGTCATTGCATTTGTTCTGTGTTTCCATTTTTCTCCTGTTTTTCCTTTTAGTGGGATTAAGTGTTTTTATTATTCTATTTCCCCTGTATTAATTATACATTCTTTTAATGATAACCTTAGGGACAGCAATGTATATCCTTGACCCACTGGTATATATCCTAAGTTAGTATACCATCACTTGATACAATGTAGGGACCAAGAGAACATTCTGATTTCATTTGCCTTATTTGCACCTTTTGTGTGATTTTGTTTCTTCATGTATTTAAATGCCTACCAAAGATTAACATTTATTATTACTAGGCTAAATATAATAATTGTTATTTAGATTTGTTCATATATTTACCATTTGCAGGGCTCTTTATTCTTTTGTCTCAATTCTTTTATTTTATTTTATTTTTTATTTTTTTTGAGACAGAGCCTCAAGCTGTCACCTTGGATAGAGTGCTGTGGCATCACCGCTCACAGCAACCTCCAATTCCTGGGCTCAAGCGAGTCTCCTGCCTCCGCCTCCCAAGTAGCTGGGACCACAGGCGCCCGCCACAATGCCCGGCCATTTTTTGGTTGCAGCCGTCATTGTTGTTTGGCGGGCCCAGGCTGGATTCGAACCCGTCAGCTCAAGTGTACGTGGCTGGCGCCTTAGCCCGTTGAGCCACAGGCGCCGAGCCTTGTCTCAATTCTTTTATGTGATACTATATTATTTTTCTGCCTGAATAACTCTATAGAAATTCCTTTAGGATGGATGTTGATGAAGAATTCTCTGTCTATATGTTTAAGAATACATTTATTTCACTTTAAAAAATTTTTTGACCATGAATTTCTTCTTTTTTTTTGAGACAGAGTCTCACTCTGTTGCCCAGGCAACAGGGATCCTCCTCCCTCAGCCTCCTGAGTAGCTAGGACTCCAGGCACCTGCCACAACGCCTAGCTAATTTTTCAATGTTTAGTAGGGACTGGGTCTTGTTCAGGCTGGTCTTGAACTTCTGACCTCAAGAGATCCTCCTGTCTTGGCCTCCCAGAGTGCTAGGATTACAGGCATGAGCCACCATGCCCAGCCTCCACCATAATAAACATTTTTATTATTATGTTCAACTTATACATAAGTGTACATATTTATTGGGTGTGGTATGATATTTTGATACATACATACAGTGTGTAATGATCAAATTTGGGTGACTAGCACATCCATTACCACAAACATTTATCTTTTTTTGTGCAATCATAAATCTTTTAAGACTTCACTTTTTTCTTTTAAAATAAATTTTATTGAGGACCATTTACATACAATAAAATGCACTTGTCTTAAATATATTTGTCAAATATTTGTTTTGACAAATGTATAAATCCTTGTAACCAGCATCATAATTAAAACAAACATTTTCATTTGTGTAAAACGTTCCCTTATGCCCCTTTCCTGTCAATCCTTTCATTTGACATTCTGATTTCATTTGCCTTATTCACCCACTCTTGGCCCCCTGCCTTCATTGGTTTACTTTCTGTCACTATGGCTTTGTTTTTCCTGTTATGGAATTTTGTAAGAATTAAATAATGGAGTATGTATGGTGAACATTTTTATCCTCTCCAGTTGTTTTTCTATTTATTTGTTCAAAGATGTCTTTTGAGGAGCACAGGTTTTAAATTTGATAAAATCAAAAAGATCAAATTTTCCCTTTATGATTTGTGTTTTTTGTATCCTATTTAAGAAATTTTTGCTTACTCAACTTTGCAAAAATTTTCTCCCATGTTTTCTTTAGAAGTTTTGTGGATTTAACTCTACATTTGGATCTGTGATCCATTTTGAGTTAATTTGTTAATTTGAACTCATTTGTTTCACATGAATTTCCAGTTATTCTGGCACAACTTGATGAAAAGACCACCCTTCCCCTCACTGAATTAATTTGGCACCTTTGTGAAAAACCAATGGATCATATCTGTGTGGGTCTTTTTCTAATCTGTTCCGTTCCTTTGATCTGTGTGTCTATCCTTCTCTCAAAACCACTCGTGTATTGAAATAAGATAGTCCTTTTGAACTTTCTTCCTTTCAAAAATTGTTTTGGCCATTCTATATTAAGTATATGCGAACATTTTTAAACTAGCTTGTCCATGTTTGCAAAGAAGCATGTTTGATTGGGATTGTGCTGAACCTATAGATCGATGTGGAGAGAACTGACATCTTAAAAACATCAAAACTTTAATCCATTAACTTGCCGTATGTCTCCACTTAGTTTTGGTCTTTTATTTCTCTCTGCAATGTTTGTAGTTTTTAATATACAGATGTGATAAATGTATCCCTGATATTTCATGCTTCTGATGTTACTGTGAATAGTTCTACTTATAAAATTTCATTTCCCAGTTGTTTATTGTTGGCATTGATCTTGTATTCTGTGACCTTGTTAAAGTCAAGTAGCTCAAATCGCTTTTTCTCCATGTATATAATCATGCTGACTTTCAATAAAAACGGTTTTACTTCTTTCTTACCCATCTGTATGTGTCTGCTTTTCTATTTATTGACTTATTTTACTGGCTGAAGCCTTCAACTAATGTTAAATAGAAGACTTGTCTGATTTTTACAGGGAAAGCATTCCATCTTGGACCATTTAGTGTGAACGTACTGTCAGTTTTTTATAGTACCTGTTATCTACGTGAGGAGTTTCCTTTTGATTCCAAGTTTTCTAACAGTTTTGTCATGAATGGGTATTGAATTTTCTCAAATGCTCTGTATGAGTGCATTAGGACGGCTGTGATTTTTTTCTCCTGTGAATAGGATAAATTACATTGATTCATTTTTTAGAATTTAAAATTTAAGCCAACTTTGTATAACTTTGAAAAACTCCACTTTGCCAAGATGTATTCTCCTTTTTACACATTACTGGATTCAGTTGTCTTAATATATTGTTAAAATTTTTGCATATGCTTATTTTGTGTAGTCTCTATCCATTTTAGTAATAGGGATGACAGTGGCCTCATAAAGTGAGTTGAGCCGTGTTCCACTCTCTATTTTATGAAAGTTTTATAAGAATGGGATTAGTTCTTTATTACGTGTCTTTTACAATTCACCAGAGAAGTCATCTGGGCACAGAAGGACTTGTTTATACGTTGGGTAGATAGGAGGTCATTAATTATGAATTAAATTTTAAAAACATATATAGGCTATTCAGATTTTCCATATCCTCTTGGATCTATTTTGTTCATTTGTGTTTTTCAAATTATTTTTTTATTTCATCTCAATTGTCAAGTTTTTAGCATAAAGTGGTTTTATAATATTCCTTTGTTATTCTTTTAAATATCTTTAGGATCTATAGTGATGCCCCTTCTACCATTCTTGATTTTGATAATTTGTGGGTTTTGCTTTGTTTTAAAATCTGCTTAGCTAGAGATTTATTCATTTTATTGATATTTTCATTGATTTTTTTCTTTATCCATTTTCTATTTCATTTATTCCTGTTAACTTTATTTCCTTCCTCCTATTTTCTTTCAATTTAATTTGCTCTCCTTCCAGCTTCTTTTGTTGGGATCTTAGAACATTGGTTTCAAACATTTTACCTTTTCCTAAAATAAACATTTTAAGGTATAATTTTCCCTGTAAGTACTGTTTTAACTGATTTTAATACGTTGTGCTTCCATTTCATTTGCTTCAAAATGTTTTTAAACTTCCTTTGTGATTTATTCTTTGACACATACATTATATAGAATTGTTTTCTTGTAAATATTGGAGAATTTGCCAGGTATCTTCTTCATATTGATTTCTAGTTTAATTTCACTGTGGCCAGAGCCTGTTCTCTGTATGATTTCAAATCGTTTAAAATTTATTAAGAAATTGTTTTGTGGCACAAGATATGATCTTTCTTTTATGTACATTCTAAGTGTTCTTGAAAAGATTGGTGTTAATGTAGTGCTTTCGATTTGGTCAAATTGTTTGATAATGGCTTACACTCTTTACCTCAATTCACAATATGTTTAGGCTTAAATCTACAGTCTTGCCATTTCTTTTCCATTGGTCCCATTTCTTCCTTGTTCACTTTTCCCTTTTCATGCCTTTCTGGGTATTAGTTATTTTTCAAATCATCTATTTAGTCTCCCTGATAGATCTATTTGCTATATCTCTTTGTACTGTAGGGTTTCTAATCTGGGTCTTCAAATAGTAGAACAGTCTGGTGTCAAATATATTATACTACTTTACGGATAAAATACCTTTTAACAGTGTATTTCCTTTTTCTCCCTTCCTCTGTGCAATTGTCATTTATGTTTTACTTATATAAATATTATAAGTCCCATAAATGCATTGGCAGTGTTTTTATCTTAAACAGTCCACTACTTCCATAAATTAAAAAATTTTAAGATAAAACTTTTTATAATTACTCACATATTTACAATTCCTAGGATTTATCATTCCTGAGTTTTTATTGCCATTTACTTCAGCCTAACAGCTACAAATGTCTTTACTTTTTGCTTATTTCAGAACCTCAAATTTAGAAATCTCTTGCTGATTGAAGAATTCTAGGAATTTTTCTTTTTCTTTTTCATTTCAGCACATTGAAGATATTCCATTTCTCCTAGCTTACATTATTTCTGAAAAGAAGCTAGTAATATTTCTTCTCTTTGCTCTTCTAAGGTAAAGTGTCTTCTTTCTCTGTATACTTTAAGATTTTTTTCTTTATCAGTGGTTTTCGGCAATTTGATTATAAGCAAATAATTAAATCTTCCTGGTGTGGTTTTTCTTGTATTTATCTTGCTTGGTTTCAGTTCCAGCCTTTGGATCTATGTATTGATAGCTTTTATCAAATTTGAAAAATATTAGTTACTATTTATTCAAATACTGTTTTTCTGCCTAAACTTCCTAACACACACACACACACACTCTTTTGGTATTAAAATTGAACTTGTGTTAGCTTGCTTGGTATTGTACCACTTTGTCACTAAAGCTTCTTTTATTTTTTCAGCCATTTTTCTTTCTCTGCTTCCATTTCTATTATGTTTTCAAGTTCACTTATCTTTGCTCTGCAACATTTAATCATATGTTAAGCCCTCAAATGACTTTTTCATACTAAATATGTTTGTTCAGCTCTAGAATTTTATGCATCTTTTTATTGTTTCCATTCTTTTTATAATATCTTCACATTTTCCTTTAAATCCTCAAATGTATTCATAGTAGTTGTTTGAAAGCTCCTGTCTGCTAATTCCATCACTGTTATTTCTGCTTCTGAAATAACACAGTAAATGTTGTGGACGTTGTGGACACAGTAAATGTTATGTTGTTAAGTTTCTGAATTGTTTTTGTGTGCTTCTTAAAGAGTTTTGAAGTTTTTGGTTAGCCAGATAAATGATTTGAGAACCCTTGATCCATTTGATGTTTGGTTTTAAGCTTTGTTAGGACAAGTCTTAGACTAGCCTCTACCGTAGAGCTAGTTCATTCTTCCTATTAAGGTACAATCTACTCGGGGATGCTACTGTGTCTCCCACGTATTAAACAGGTTTTCTCACTCAGGAGCATCAGAATTTAAATGTCTCTCCAGTTCTTTCTTAGATCTAGAAAATGTTAAACTTACAAGACTCCACTGAGTGTTCTTTGCCTGGCTACATGACATTTTATCCTCTGTAGGAACATCTTAGTTATCAACTAGGAATTTAAAGGCATGCCTATGGAGATTTTTTCATTTCTTTATATGTATAGTCTTTCTCTTTCTGGTTCTCTGGCCAACATTTTTCCAGCTACTTAAGTCTCTGTGAACTCTGATTTCTGTTTCCTCAATTCTCTAAGACTGTGTTCTGCTTTCGTTTCCTTTCCTTTTACAGTGATAGGGAAAATATCTCCAGATAGCTATGTAATTGTAAGGCTCACTTAGTTTGTGTTTTTCCTCATGTGGATTACAGTCCTGCACTGTCTGTTATCCAACAGTTACTTTGTTATTATTTGCTTAGCTTCTATTTATTAACACTCGGAAGGAAACTGGCTTAGAAGGAAAAATTGCTCAGCTTTCTTTTTAATGGGTATTTACACTGTGTTCAAAATTGAGGTGGAGAGCAATTTTCTTTTAGCATACCGTGATTACACTAATGATTGGAATGATTTGAGCTTTTATCATTTTTATTGCGAAGTCAGGCTAATTGTTCCTTTGAAAGTTAGTTTTTGTGTGTGTGTGTGTGTGTGTGTGTATGTGTGTGAAGGAGAGGGGGGCCTGGCTACTTTTAATATTTTGTTTTTGCTTGTTAGAAATGTAGTTATGATTGCTTTTGTGTGACCTTTTTTGGTATAGATCCTGCTTGGAGTCCATAGAATTTCCTGAATCTGTAGCTTAATACAGCAGAACTTCTGTAAGCTGACCACCCAAGGGACACTAACAAACTGGCCAGTACATGGTGGTGTTCAACATAAGGAGCTAGGCCTACTGTCGTGATATGTCATGTGTTGCATGTCCAGTCTGTGGAAATTAAGTCAGCTGGAGGAGATGGTCAGTGTAGGGAGGTGGTCAACTAAGGAAGTTCTACTGTATCTCTATCAGCTTTGGAAAATTCCCAGCCATATTGCATCCACCCAGTCCCTTTCTCCTTTCTTTTTCAGATGTCAGTTGCACGTGTGACTGTTCACCATGCTTTGTGTATTTCTTAAGCTATTTCTCTATTTCCTACCTTTTCTTCTCTCCACACTTTAGTAGGATATTTTCTATTGACCTATTTAACAGTTCACTGATTTTCCCTTCTGCCGTGTCTAATCTGATTTAAACACAAATTTGAGTGCATTTTATTTTTTTTTTTGTTTGGTTCCAGAATCATCATTTTATTCTGTTTTAAAATATAAATCCTAGTTATTCCCTGGTGAGTGTTTATTTATCTTGTCATTTATTTTCTTGGAAATTTATCACAATTGTGTTTTTTTTTTTTTTTTTTTTTTGTAGAGACAGAGTCTCACTCTATCACCCTCGGTAGAGTGCTGTGGCATCACACAGCTCACAGCAACCTCCAACTCCTGGGCTTAGGCGATTCTCTTGCCTCAGCCTCCTGAGTAGCTGGGACTACAGGCGCCCGCCACAATGCCTGCCTATTTTTCTGTGTTTGCAGTTCGGCCGAGGCTGGGTTTGAACCTGCCACTTGTTTTTAAACAAAGGCTTACTCTGTTAACCTTGGGTACAGTGGCCTGGCGTCATAGCTCACAGCTACCTCAGCCTCTTGGGCTCAAGCAATCCTCTTGCCTCAACCTCCTGAGTAGCTGGAACTAAAGGCTCTGCTAATTTTTCTATTTTTTAGTAGAGATGGGGTCTCACTCTTGCTCAAGCTGGTGTTGAACTTCTGAGCTCAAGCAATCCACCTGTCTCAGTCCCCGAGGGTGCTGGGATTGCAGGCGTGAGCCACTGTGCCTGGCTGATTCTTCCACTTTTTGAAGGTTTTTCCTTAGGATTTTAATCTCTTAAATACTGGCTGTCTTGGTAGCACCTGTTTTCTATGTGTGCAAAGCTCTCAAAACCTCTTAGATATTACTTTCCTTCAACATTTTGACTTAATGCTACTTGCAAATCGGCTAACGTAAAGGTGGCAGAGAATGTCCAATTCCCACCAGTGCCATTCTCTTCACTTTGGGTTCTTGGCCCCATTCTTGAGTTCGTAATTTTGATTCCATTTTGATTGGTTGCTAATATATGTTTTTGAGTATCTTCTTTCAGAAAAAGTTAAAAAAGCCATCTGTTACTTGATGACCCATTTCATTAGGAAATATTTTTCTTTTACTTTTATATATGGTGACATCTTAACTCAGTATATAAACCCTACATATGAGACCATTTTGCTAAGTTCATAGGCTCATTTTCCTTCTGTTGCCTAGAGGTGTCCATACTCCTGAAATGCCAACCTTATGTTTTTCTTTGTTGATAACTTGTATTTTTTTCTTTATGTGTGTCAATATAATCTCTTTTTCTTGCAACAGAGTAAACCCTTAGTTGTTTTTACAAGGCAGTGACTGTATTGCTCTATTTGGAAGTACTACATATTTATTGCTTTGAAGCCAAATTAATGCAAAACCTTTCTCTCATTTAAAAAAATGAAGCCAATATTAAAAATGTTTATTGAAGAACATCCATGTAGTATATATCTGAAAAACTTGATGTCTACTCAAACTATTTTTCCAGAGTTAGTCAGTTGACAGGTAACATTCAAATTATATTCTGTGCGAATACATTATGTGTTTATGGAAATCAGGTGCAAAGTTTTCTTTTTTAAAAGTGTCACACATGTTGTTTTGCAATTAGCTTTTCCCACTTTACAATGTATTTTTTGACAGTTTTCCAAGTTAGTAAATCGTTGTGGTTATTTATTGCTGCATAACAAATCACTCCAAAACTAAACGATGTAAAACAACAATTTATTACTACTGCTTCTTCTAGTTGTGTGAGTTGGGAATTCAGAGGGAGAATGGTGGGGATGGCTTGTTTCTCTTCTACAATATCTGAGGCTTCAGCTGGGAAGACTGTTAGAGCAGGGGCTCCAATAGCTTCGGACAGGGCAGATACAACTCTCTACCTTCTTCCTCTCCCTCCCTTCTCCCCCCTCTGTCTCTCTCTCTCTCCCTGTCTCTATTTTGCTCCCTTCCTCCCTTCATACAACTTCCCATGTAGCTAGCTTGGGCTGCCTTCTAGCATGGGGACTTTGGGGTAATTGGACTTCTCGCATGGTGACTCAAGGCTCTAAGAGAGTGTTTCGAAGAACAGAAAATGGAAGTTTCAAGTTTCTTAAGTCTTAGGCGTCACATGTCACTTCTGACATTTCTTGCCAAGGCCCTGGACTGGCCAGGTCTCGGGCCCAGCTTAACTAGGTTCCAGACGCGGACCCCGAAGTTACCTTGCTCAGGTACAGTTTCTCTTAGGTGTCTGAGGGCTATCCACTTTAGCTGGAGGAAGAGAGAGTCTTAGAGAGAATAAAGCAGTCTTCTTAGAAAGATAGATCTTAGTCTTTGGCAGAGCTGGGTAGTCGTTAGCAGAGAGATACCGTGCTGGTGTTCTGCAGGCAGGAGAGGAGGCGGAGTCAAGAGTAAGCGGTCCGTGATAGAATGTGCATGCTCCTTAACTGCCCTCTTCTCCAGCCTAATATAAGGCTAATCTTTTGCCTCTCAACACCATGGGTGTAGAGACTGCCAATTCACCACTGCTCTCATCTCACGAGCTCGCATTCTTGTTAGGAGAGCTAAATCCCTCTCCACGCCCTTTCCACCCAGGTGTTCCATTATTGAGCAATACAGGTATTTCTTATAACTCTCACTCCTAGCCATAGGCTATATGGGCTGCAACACCTAGGCCTGGAAGCTTGCACAAAATAACTTCTTTATCTATTAAAGAAGTCATGGGTCCTGCCTAGATTCAAGGGTAGGAAGCTATAGACCCACAAATCTTGATGAGAAGACTGTTAGAGAATTCATGGCCATCATTAACTCACAATGGTAAAAAATTCAGCTTTGGCAAAGAATTATTTGCTTTCTTCCAACATGAAAAATATCCACTAACATCCCCAAACCTCGAAAAGTCTCATTTCAGGGTGGCGTCCCTGGGTGAAGTTCTTCTTGATCTGAAGATCTGTTAACTCAAGAAACAAGTTATCTCTTCTTTTTTTTCCCCTTGAGTATCCAGTGTACACCAGTGAGGCAGAGATATATCTGCAATAGATAACCCCCATTTAATAGGGGGTATTTCCCGTAGCAGTCACTGGTTCATAGCAATTCTGAAATCTAGCAAGGAGCTTGTCATTAGTTACTTAATTAGGGGTCAGTTCTCCTTCTTGGGAATTATTCTATTGGCTTCACCTTTTGGGCTCTTGGTTCCACATTGAGCCCATTCTCCCATTCTCCTTTTTCCATAAGAGACAATTCATGTTTGCAGCCTGTTTTTCCCCCATAAAGGGAATTCAAAAATCCTTCTTTCATTTTACACAGATTCTATCTCCTTCAGGTTCAAGCTTTAAAAACATTGAAGGCTTCCTGTGATTCAAATTATTATCCATCCATTGAACAAAAGCCACACTTACAAATCTCTTAAAGAATAGGCAGGTCTCTCTCTTTAGCCTATAAAGCTCCTAAGGTCCAATATCTTTAAGATACTTAGAAGCCTTTCTAGGTGTGTCCTTAAATGTGTCTGAGGCTTTGCTAAGTGATTATATGGCACACCCCCTCTTTTTTTTTTTTTTTTTGAGGCAGAGGTTCACTCTGTTGCCCTTTATAGTGTGCCATGGCGTTATAGCTCACAGCTACCTCAAACTCCTACAGTCAAGCTATCCTCTGGCCTCAGCCTCCTGAGAGGCTGGGACTACAGGCACCTACCACAATGCCTGGCTAATTTTTCTATTTTCAGTAGAAATGGGGTCTCACTCTTGCTCAGACTGGTCTCTAATGCCTGAGCTCAGGCAATCCACCTGTCTCTGCCTCCCAGAGTGCTTGGGTTATAGACGTGAGCCACTGTGCTTGGCTCATCCTTGACTTAATCTTTACCCAGAGACCAGAATTTACTTCTCTGGACTTGAAAGTTTTTGCCTAGAAATACCACAATGAGAAACAGTGGTCCTTCTAACCCAGCAAGTCCTGGTTCCTTCCTATTTCCTGTCTGTTTCACTAAAAAGAACCCAGAATAGCTTCTTCTCTAATTAATCTCTCTCTGCTTATCTTTCATCATAGGCATCTAGAAAAATTCAGCTGGCATTTTCTATTTTGTACTTGGAAATTGCCCTAGTCAGATCCGTGTGTTCGTCAGGTATTCTTTCCATTTGCTATGTTATTGCCGGCAGCAATTTTGCTAATGGTTATGCCAGGACGTGACTCTGGTCCTTCTCTCTCCAGCTTCCGGTAAGGTTTCCCCACGTTCTTCATGTGTTCTCCAACAATCTTCTGGAGACTCTCGCAACTTTCATTAACAGTCTTTCAGGCACTTGAAAGCTTTTGCCCACTGTCCAATTCCAAAGCCAGTGTTTTAAGTTCCTGTTGCAGTAGCCCTCTGCTTCCAGATACACATTTTGTTCTGGTTATCTGTTGCTGTAAAACAAGCCACTCTGAACCCTTCAGCCACAAAGTAGAGCGCGTGTGTTGTAAAGAATCCAATGCATTCTACCTTCCACACCGTGATGGAATACACAAAACACTTTCCCCTCCAGCATATACTTAAGCAAATGATTTTCTCTATTTCTGCCTATTTCAATTCAGAGTAAAATGGATCTTTTTCTCTCATCACCCTCACCATTGACTGTTTTGGGCACATGAAGTAAATGTATTTATTGGCAGTAAAACAAAGGAAGAGATGATAGAAGAAGGGGCGAGGCAGAGGAGGGAGTGCTTGTGGCCACTTCAGAAAGTGATGAGCGCTGGTAAGGTAGCAATTGTCTAGGTGTCTGATTTGTGTAACTCTGAGTCCTAAAGCTACAGGGAGGTGACAGAAGGAAGTTGAAATCTCCTAGCTATTTCTTGGGGGTGGAGGAGGCTGTCCTCTTCCAGGTTAGAGAGAAAACTTACACCAAATGCAGCCACAACTGCAGGTGAAGGGTAGTGTCTCCCATTCATTTTGTTCTATGTTGACTTTGGCCTCCATTCTGTAATTGTCATTTTCATAGGAAGGAGCTGACACACACACACACATATTGACATATATATTGAAGAAAAGTTGGAGCAAGAGTATCAGAACCCACAAGTGTGCAACCCCCTTATCCTGGAAGGCTCACAATGGTCACAGTTAGAGAGGATCAAAAACTAGACTAGGCATAATCACTGAAGCCTGCCATTCTGCTTGTCTCATTCTTGAGGTCCTTCAAGCTTGGTATCTTGGGGAAAAGATCCTTGATTTCCCACTGCAAAGTAATCTCCTTAAAATGTTAACTACTTACTAATGATAACAGTCAACATTTGTTGAAAGCTTACTTTATGCTTGGAACTGGAACTGCTATTTCACACGATCACATTTAATCTTTACGGCAGCCTCATAGGGTACATACTGTAATCATGCCCATTTTGCAGATGAGGATGGTGATATTTAGAGAGAACAAATCCCTTTCCAGAATTCACACAGGCAGTAAGCGAGGAAAGAATGAGAGCTTTGGCCAGATGTGTCCCACTCTGGTTCTGTGGGTGACATTTGCATTTTACCAGGAACTCCATGTGTGTATACACATGTACAGGAGGCTTTGGTGACCCAGTTGTCATCTACAAAGTGACAAAACAATTGCTTACAGAATGTAATAGATGGTTAGAAGATGTAGCTTTCATCCAAACTAAGAGATCAGAGGGAATGATCGATCATACAGAAATCCCATCAACTCTATTCATTTGCCTGGGACTCTTTTATGGAAACCCCTGGAAACACCTTCTATGCAAATCTGTGCACTAGGAATATAAATTCAGCAAGTGGATCAAGAAGGTTATAAGATATTTGGAGATTATGGTCCACATAAAGGAATACAGTAATAAAGCAGGGTAATAAATGCAAAATGCTGAAGGAGTGGTACCCCCTCCATGAGTGCTTCAGAGACTCCAAACCCATGCCCAGACTATAATCCGAAGGCACAGTCCCAGAGGGGACCTTTACATGCTGCTGGCTGGCAGTGAAAATGCCCAAACTCCCTTGGCAACTGAACCAGTCAGCAGAGAGGTGATTGCTCAGTTGTTTAGATGAGAGGTTTATAGCAGCATTGCCTGCTTTGTTCCTGATTGGTGTGAGAATCTTCACATATAACATTTCTTTGATTCTGGGAATTGGAGCCATCTGACTGGTGAGCGTCTTTCTGCCACATAGAAGGGGCAAGAAACTGGGGACCCAGGGAAGGAGGGTACCATATGGAAAAACTAGCCCATTCCAGCCAGTGGGTTGTTCCTTCTCCCAGCACACCCTTGGGAGTACCAGAAAGGGACTGGCAGGTGTCTGACTCTGTGTGTGGGACGGTCTGAGACTGATCTTGGTGTTTTGATTCTTTTTCTTGCCAACACAAACCTGCGGTTGTACCATGTATTCTGTCAGCTTCTGGGCACAAAGGGAGGCAGGCAGGTGGGGACCTGAAATGGTTAATGGAGACTTGAAACAAACATGTTGCCCTTGAGGCATGCAGGTCACCACCCCTTTGGGGGTCTCCTGCATATCAGATATTTACATTATGATTCATAACAGTAGCAAAATTACAGTTATGAAGTAGCAACGAAAATAATTTAATGGTTGGGGGTCACCACAACATGAGGAACTGTATTAAAGGGTCGTGGCATTAGGAAGCTTGAGAACCACTGGAAGGCCAGGGAGAAAAGGGGTCTGTCTGGGTATGGACTCAGCAGAGGTCAGTGCCGGGGGCAGGCTGCAGTATGCAAGATTTCCAGCTGACACCTGTGTCTAAGCGTCCTCTCATCCTCATGAAATCCATTCGGTGACCTTGGGAGAAGTGGGGGCCACGCCACGTGTTTTCAGGCTCCAGCGGTGTGGGATCAGAGGCTGGCAGGGGGTGCCCCGCAGCAGTTGTCCCTCTCTTGATAGGGACAAGGGTGGTCATGCGGAAACCTCCTTTTTCTCCGCAGTTTTGGCCACGGTCCTCTCCACCTGGGCGCTGGTGTCACTGTGGCCATGGGGTGTGGGCACCTGGGATGAGTAGTTAAGGTGGGGGCCGCTTGGGTGAGTTGCCCAATACCGAGGAGCAGCAGTTTGCTGGAGTTAACGTGGGCAGCTTCTTGGAGGAAAGGAAGGAGCACCGACTGCCAAGCTCCAGCTCGCCCCCCGCGTGTCTGCCTGTGTGTGCAGTGAGTGTGTGTGTGTGTGTGTGTGTGTGTGTGTGTGTGTGTGCGCGCGCGAGTGTTTGAGTGCGCGCGCGCCGAGGCGTTCCTCAGGTTGCGCTGCCTGGAAACCGAGGGAGCCATTGGGGAGGCGCAAGGGTGGGGGTGGGGGCGCCCCGACCCTCGGAGCAGCCGGGGCGCCGGCGGCCGAGGCGAGCCCTGAAGCTGGGCTCCTGACGCGGGCGGGGGCAGAGCGGGCGGAGTGTTGCGGGCGGCCGCAAGGCCCCGGGGGGCCGGCTGGGGAGGAGCCGGGGAGGAGGCCGGAGCTGCATGGAGTTTCTGGGGCGCGCAACTCCGGCGGGGCCTCGGCCACTAGGCTCCGGGGCGCAGCGAGGCTGCCGCGCACATGGGCTGAGCCCGCGCGGCCAGCGGGCGCGGGAGGGGTAGAGCGGCGCGCGGTGCCGGGGGTGCGGGGCACGCGTCCCCAGACGGGAGCAGAGGACAAGGACAGGGAGGCACGCGCCCAGATCGCGCTCCGAGCCGACGAGGGGCTCGCGCCGACCCCGGCGCGCGCGTGGGGAGCGGCCCGGGGGCGCCGAGGGAGCCGGCGGCAGCGAGGATGCCGGAGCGGGGACGCGGCTGCCGGCTGGGGGTGTGAGCGAGAGGCTGAGCGCTGCCCGCTCGGCGCCTCCATTCCGCGCCGCCCCCTCCCTGAGGGCCTCGGAGGAAGCCCCCCGCGCCGCGCGGAGGCGCCTAGGCAGCCGGGCTGCGGGGCTCCGGCCCAGCGAGAGGTGAGTGCCGCCGTTGCCCGCCCGCTTCCTCCCTGCGCTTCTTCCCCGCATCCTCGCCCCTCTGCACGGTGCCCGACTCCCGGCTGCTGCTTGCCCTGGTGTCCGGAGTAGGGACACCCTTCTCCAGACCCACGCCCCCGGGCGAGCGGCCGACAACGCCTCCCTTCCCGTACCTGTTGTCTCCGGCACGGGGCACCCACCCGGCGGGCTGGGGGCCGCGTGTGCCACCTTCCCCTGTTCTGGACTCGCTGGTGCCCGCCCGCCCGGGGGCGTGGGTCTGGAGAAGGGTGTCCCGGAACTGTGAGGGCTGCAGGCTGGGGGCTGCTCGCCGAGACCCCGGCGACGGTGGCTACCGGGCTGTGCGCCCCCGACCGCGGGCGACCGTACGGTGGGCAGGGAGGGCAGGGGACTGGGAGCCGCATCGCAGCTCAGGTGGGAGCGCCGGTGGCATCCAGGTCTTCGGGAAGCCGGAGTCATGGCGATAGGGGAAGGCGGGAGGCAGGGTTCCCTCCACCTCCAGCCCCCAGCGCGGACTGCTCGCCCTCCTGGGCGCTCGCTCCTCGCTGCCACCCGCCACGGGTTCACGGGCCCTGGGGCGCACGGGGTAACTGGGGAAGCCTCCCGCAGCCCCGCTGGGACCTGGCCCCCGGGCTCCAAGCAGGATGCGGGGTCCAGCGCCCGGGCAGGGATGGGGTCCGTCTTTCCCAGGCGGGCTGAATTTACCCAGTTGCCCAGCTTCCGCGGACTAGCCGGGCGGGGAGTGAACTTCCTGAGACTTGGCCCGAGGGAGCCTAGGCAGCAGCAGGTAGTTCTGGGCTGGCCTCGGGGCGGGGGCGAGGGCGAGCAGGGAGGTGGGCGCCCCACCCCGATGGGCTGGGGGTGCGGAGCGTGCACGGAAGGGCACGGGCACATGGGCTCAGCTCCTAGCTGCGGGCCACGCACGTGCTTGCCGTGCTCGCCGCTGCCTGGTTTCCCACTGCTCTTGACCCTTGGTAAAGGCGTGTGTGCGGAGAGCGCCTTCCTTCTATTTGGATTGAAGCCCTTATCTCCGGGTAAAACGGCACCTGCAGTTCCTTGGGTGTCAAGACTGGGGCGCCATCCCCGGGCCCTGAGCCTGTTCACGGAAAAAAAAAAAAAAAAAAGAAAAAGAAAAAATGATTTTCCTGGGCTCAGGGAATAGCAGCTTAGTGCCGGTTGTGTGAGGCTGTGAAATCTGTTTAGTGGTGATAATAACTACTTTCCAGAGCGACCCAGAGCAGCCTCAGCAACACAGTTGAGATGACTTTCCCAGAATGGGCAGGTTTCTGCCCTGTGTGGGTCCAGACATAGGAAACATTTGTGCACATATAAGAACTCACACACTAGTAGCATTTCCATGTTCTGCTGCTTTAACTGCTGACTTTCCATAGGAGAGAGAAATTATTTTTCAATTCAGGCATCCGAGCTTTGGAAAAGATTTTAAAGACATTTGGTGTGAAATTGTCTTGAGGCTAGACTTGTCTTTCAAAGAAGTGGGCTCCTGCTCTCCTCCTGGGCTTGATGGTGGCTTTTATTTCATTGTTGTGGGGTAGGTTCTGATTTTTTATTTGCTATCTATGGGTATGAGGCTTTGAAGTCTAGTGGCATTTCAGACCTCTCTGGTGCGTGAAGCTCTGTCACCACACCCAGTTTGGGATTTCTTTGGGGTCCAGGAGCGGCCTAACTTTGCTAGTTCTTTAGGCAATTGGTGTGGTGAATGCCCCGAGGAAGCCTCTGCCTTGTGTTTCCAGACTGCCTGGCCTGGCCTGGTGGAAGCCCAGTCAAGTGGCTCTGTGCTCTGAGTTCACTGCATGTGAGTGGGGTTTTCATGGCGGCAGCTGCTGAAGAACAGCTACGTTTACCCAGAAGCTGGTCTCCGACACTGAAGTTAGTTACTGTGTGTATCCAAGTGAAGTAATGAAAACAAAAGTCTTTGGAAATCCTATCCCTGGGATATTTGATTGAGGGAGAGCTAAATCCTCTTAGAATTGTTCACCAAAATGTCACCTTTCTCTGAACTCTGAAAGTAACTACTGCCAGTAACCAGGCCTTCAGCGATGGTGCAGGATTAGGGCTTTTGAGAAAGAAAATAATTTAATTCAGCTGGATCTGTTGATAAACTGATGGGCAAGATCTGCTGAAGATACATGACACCCTTTCCTCTGGAGAGGGTTGGGGTTAGTACTGGGACAGGGTGGGGTATGTGTGACAGCTGTTCTTTGTTGAGTTTAACATTTATCTCCCCAATGGGAGGCTTCTGATCAGTCCTTAAATATTGGGAAGGGTTGTGCTCCCATTTATAAGTTTCTTTTCCATAGCAAGTCGCCTTTGTAGGGACGTTGTGCTTGCTCTTGGTGGCTGGCCCAGGAGGTTGCTTGTGAGTTGTCCCTTAAGCCTGTTACCCCGCATGCTGTGGTGTCCTTACTGCTCTCCGATTCTGACAGCTTGTGCAGTGCTCGCTGGGTGTCAGAAGGGGGCGCTAGTTCTTATTATGCAAGCAAGTCTCCTGAATGATTGAACTTTGGGAGGTTAAGGCCTTTGGAAACTCTCTTAATCTAGATGTCTGAGACCCTACTTTTGTGCCAGACCCTATCACAAATTTCAGTTTGTGTAATCCTCATTTTTCATATTCAGAAACTGATGCTAAGGGAGTTCAGTAACTTTCTTGAGGCTTTGCAGCTTGTAGGCCAGAGGCAGGGTTATGATTTGGTTCTAAGAAGCTGAGGTTTCTGAGTCTACATGCAGTGCTCTTTCCACACTGCTCCCTTGCGATGTGAAAAGTGTTTTAGTAACAGTGATCTTTGACTTGCCGTGCCTTGTTAGTAGAGTCAGAGACGTAGTGGGTCCCCTGTCTCTGTTTGCTGAATGAATCTAGGCTCACTTTCTCCTTCCTCATTCCTGACGAGGAAACTCAGGCACAGAAGGGCTGTGACTTGTGAAATTGGTCTGGGGAGGAGGCAGAAGTCCATACCAAAACCCCACCCTAGGCCCCTGTGTAGGTGTGAGTGCAGATTGGTTTGGTGAGAGGATTCCCTTTCCCAGTGTTCCCTGTCTGTGCCCACATTGATAAGGGATAGGTAGCATCGTTGCTCTTCACTTCAGGCTTAAGCTAATAGAGTCAGAGTGTCTGAACTGTCTTTTGAAGATTGCCAACTATTAGGCAATGCAACCAGCAATAACCTCTGATGCTTGTTAAAACAATGTCAGTCCTGACTCTTCAGCCGTGATACTATCCGTTAAGTTGAACAGAACATTGGCTGATTCCTCAGAATGCTCAATTTGAACGTAACTCTGTGGCTGGAAAGGAGGAAAATGAAAACACAGTTGTGGCACCTCTAACTTGGGGTTTTCAAAGTGAATTACGTTTTTAATCACTTAACAACCAACAAAAATTTATTCAGGGGCTGTTGTGCCATACTGATAAAAAAATGAGGATGACACAGTGCCTGTCCTCAAAAAATTCACAGATTAGTGGGAAGGGCAGATTGTGTTAGGGCTGTACATTTGTGAGCAGAGATGGAAGGTAGTTAGGCTAAGATGGCCGTGATGTCTAGATGAATTTAAAGGACAATTAGGAAGTGGCTAGCTTTGAATGGGTATTCCAGCAGAAGGTGGGTAAGAGCTGAGAGGGCAGAAAGCCCATGGAGCATATGAGGAAGCTGCTGGTAGTTTGGAGTTCTTGGAGCTTAAAGGTTGAGACAGGGAGAGACAAGAGAAGAGACTGGAGTGATAGGTGGGGCCCTTTGGTCAGGACCAGGGGCTCAGCATTTCTCCATTACGGGGTGTGAGGCATGGTGAGATTTGGCTGGGGACTGCGTGGAGAATGGATTTGACAGTGAGAGACCATAGGTGTGCATACTAGCAAGGAGGATGGCACCTAGAGGCCCCAGGCAGGTGTGAGGAGACCATTGTGGGGAGTATGGAGAAGGAGGAATGGTTCAACAAGCATGTAGGGGAACCACCAGTTAGGGTCCTTGGGTTGCGAGCAACAGAGACTAACTGGCTAACAACTGAAGCAAAGTAGCAGTCATGATGGAAACTCACAGGATGGAGGGCATGCTTGAAGAGCCAGGCTTGGAATAAGCAGGAATTGCCTCATGGTCTCTCTCAGGTGATGCTATGGAAGTAATTGATCTCCAACCATTTCCATTATTATTATTATTATTATTATTATTATTATTATTATATTATTCTGCTGCATTCAAAATGCTCAGAGGACATATCCGAATGGCATAGTTTTGGATCCCCATATTTGGGGGTAGTTTTCCAAAGATCGTCTAGATGGGGGAGGTGGTTTTCTGAAAGGAAATTGAAATGGCCTTGCCAAAAGATGGTGATATAGATGTTGGGCATGTCCTCTACAGGAGGGAAAATTGACAGGACTTGTTAATTGGTGTAGGAATAGGAGAAAGGGACAAGTATAGTGTCACCATTGGGTTTCTGGTTTAGGGAGCAGGGTGGGGAAGATATTAAAGTCTGGCCAACACTAAATAATTGGTGTGTTTTCCCACTGGCAAGGCTGTGGGCAGCTCTCCGTGACCAGACTGTAGCAGAAGGTGACAACCTATTTTAAAAAGTCTTATGAAGGGGCTGTGCTGCTGTAAACAAGACCTGTTTAAGTAGGTTACTTTATCTCACGCTCCACAAATTTGGACACCTGGAAACTCTTTCATTCATCCAGCCAATATATTTTCACTATCTCTGGTTCAGGTACTAGGGAAAATAGTGACATAGAGATGTTTTTCTCATATTCTAGTGATGTAAGACACAATAAAAATACAGAAATAAAGTTACAGGATATAATTGAGACAGATGAGAAGGTTACTTCGGATTGGTGGACAGGAAAGGTCTTCCTGAGAAGCTGTATTTAAGCCAACACTGAAATGGCTTGAGGGGATAAGTTCGGGGAAGACTTGGGGAAGAAATTTGAGGCAGTGGCAACAGCCAGTGCAAAGGTCCTGAGGTCAGAATGAGCTGGACACATTAGTGAAATAGGAAGAAGCCTGGTGTGACAGGAGATGAGTCCTGAGAAGCAAGGGCTAGTTCATGTGGGATCACTGCATGGAGTTTGGATTTGAGTTCGGATATTAAGTTTGGTGAAAGCAGCTGGAAGGTTTTAAACAGGTGAGTGACATGATTTAATTTGTTTTCCAAAGATCACCCTAGCAGCTAGGCATTCTGTGTGCACCAACTTAGTACAATAAAGTAAATCTTTATCCACTAAAGTGTAAAATAAAATGTAGTGTTTAACAGTAACAGATGGAGAGAAAATGCTTAGGTGACCTTAATTTAGTGATTTCTAATGTACCGATTAAATGTGGATACAGACAAAATTGCAATTACAGTATGATTTCAGTTTTGTTTAAAAACACAGTACAGAAGAACAATGAAAAGAAATGGACCAAAAATGTTAACATTGCTTGTCCAAAGGTGTTGGCATTATGATTTTGTTTTTGTTTTTGCAAATGAGCACATCTTTCTTTTATAATTGGGAAAGATTTGTTTTATCTTGCAGACAGTGATGATCACAGATGTCTTGAATCTGTGTGTGGAGTGTGGAGAGACTCTATCTACTGAACATTCTTTCCCCCTACCACTTTATTTCTGAAACCTTAATGTTAAAAATCTGTGGTCCTGGTTGGGTCATACAAGAGGTTCATTTTGCCCCACGCATCCAATGGGTGGCTCTGTTTAAGACATTTTTTAGTTACAAAAGTAAACATTCTTTTTAAAAAAGAAATTAAAAGCAATACAGAAATGTTACATAAAAAATGAAAGCACCTTTCTGCACTCTCATTCTCAAGACCATTAAAATTTCAAGTACATACATTGTTGGATTTTTTTCCCTATGCATTTTGAATACATACATCTAAATTTTATTGAATTTGGGATTTTGCTGTAACAAGTTACCTGACCTCCAAATTACTCTCCAAATTCCTTCCTGTAGATCTTGAGACCGAGATGACCTTTTTCCCCTTGAAACAAGTTATTAGGAAACTTCAACATACAAGTTAGCTAGGAGAAACTGAATCTTCCCTTTTTAGAATTCAGAGTGTTTACTGAAAGCATAATTTATACTTATGAAGAATAGAGCAATTAAATATTCATTAAAAGCTCATTTCTGAACATTTAAACATTATTGCTTTAGTATTAGAACCCAAAAATTTGTATCATGATTACAAATCACTTGAGCTTTTTCATTAACAAAAGTTAGACAATGCGAAAACTTAGAAGTGCAAATTAGGTGGCTTAGCTAATTATTTTGGTGACATATTTATCATAACAGAATATTATCCTTTGAAAACAGGCAAAGAACAAGATTCAGTGATATGTTACTCAGAGTCTTTGATGTATTTTGGAAGAGCCGACTTCCACATGGAGCAAAGTCTGCCTCCTGGTCTCGTTGTTCAGTCTCAGTTTGGGGGAATCAACTGCCACAAACTCAGTTTTGATGTAACCGAATAGTTTTGGAGTGGACTCTCATGATGCATTTCAGACTTAACGGCTATCTTTTCTATTCATTACCTTAATTAAACTCACCTTTTCTTGGTGACGAGAAGAATGACTATGTGTTTAGAAGAGAATGATTATAAAGGAAGAGAACACAAAATTAAGGGGGTGCAGAATCCTTCTTTAGCCCCATTTCATAAATGGGAAAAATGAGCAGAGAGATTACATGGCGCATGTTCTGTCAAACAGGGCCCATTCTCCACCCCAGCACGCTTTCCCCTACACTCAGCAGTGGCTCTGTGTTATTAGAAACCAAATTTATTTTAGTAAACCCAAGAATTAGGAAAGCACTCTGAACCTGATGAAAAATGGGAGGGTGTTTGAGCTGTTCATTCATTCAGTAAAGTGTAATCTGTTTGTGTACTGATAACAGGCCTAATTACTGTGTAAACATTTTTATAGCTTGGTAAGAAAGGCTCAAAACATCTGTACTGCACATGGATGGAGCATTTCAGCCTCCAGCATTCCTACTGCTGGTTTTGAAAAACCAGTTGCTCTGTTTTTTAATCTGATCTGTGGCTGCTGATTCTTTTTACACACATACACATAAACTCACATTCTGTATCCAGTAGGAAGTGACAAATAATAGTAGCAAAATTACATAGTACTGACCACGCGTCATCACCACTCTGGCTACTAGTGTTTATTCCATTTTACAGATGAAGAAACAAAGATGCAACAAGGTTCAGTAACTTTCCCCAGGTTACAAGTGCGTAGTGGGTGGATGGAAACCCAGATGGTTTTGCTTCAGAGGTATGTGACCCAGTAGCTAAAATCTCCGTCTTCTCTGTGCCTCCAAAGACAAGCAGACTTTCTGCAAGAAAGATCAGGATGTGAGTTTGTTAAATCACTTTAAGTACTTACATCACTTTTCATTTGGGCAGACTCCCAGATGTAGAGTTGCAGAGCGTTCTCTACGAGGGTATTGCATTTTCAAGCCTGTTTTGTGGCCCTTCCCTTCATGAGTTACTTAGTGGTAGCAGGTCACAGACAGATCGTCTGTCCTCAGCTGAGGCTGCTGTTTCCCTTTTCCTGCCAAGACCCAGTCTTCCAGTTTATTGTGTAGACACTGCTTCTGAGCTCTGGTAGATTCCAAGTACTGCTGGCTTCTGAGTTGGCTTCTGTATCATCTTTCAATAAATACCAAAGTTCTCTAATTTTTGACATCCAAA
Source organism: Perodicticus potto (assembly GCA_963574655.1). Lineage (NCBI taxonomy): Eukaryota > Metazoa > Chordata > Mammalia > Primates > Lorisidae > Perodicticus > Perodicticus potto. The sequence goes on from CAUYRH010084195.1 coordinate 22,228, forward strand.
GAGAGAAGTGCTTCTATCCAGCTTTCAAAAACCCAGCACAGAACCCACTGGAGCCCTCAAAGTGAGAAGGCAATAGAGAAGAAACACCTAATTGAAAAGGAGAGAAAGAGAGGGGACAGAAAGAGGAAGAGAGAATGCCAGAGCTGACAATCTGGTTTCCACGCCTAGGGAAAGAATTTGGAGGCTAGCAAGGGGTAGTCTCAGAAGAGAGCACCTATGAGAGGCAGGCACTGACTGGGATAGAGACCCCGTCGTAAATGAGAATTCCAGAAGGGATGACCTTGATGAGCCTTGGGAAAGGATGGGTACAGGTGGTCCAGACTTTAACAGAGGGAAGTCAGCTGGCCTTGGATTTGAATGCTAGAATCTGAAGTGGAGATTTTAGTTCAGTGGTTTTCAAACTTTGGGGCACGTTAGACCCTCCTGGGGAGACTTTAAAAAGTTACAACACTGTAGCCACATCCTACCAGTGGTGGGGCTGGGGGCTGGGGATGGGACCCAGCCCACCAGGGGATTCCACTGTACAGCTGACTTTGAGAACCAGGGCTCCAGAACAGCATTTCTCAAAAGGATGTGTCTACACATCACCTGGGGATCTTGTTAAACTGCAAATTGTACGCGTCAGGTGGACAAGCAGGCATTCCTAACAAGCTCCAGGGGCTGCCGCTGCATGGTTAAGAGAAGCAGTGTCCTGACTTCACATGGAGGGCTTCTAGAACCACTGCCTTTTCCTGAGATTCCTGGCAGATGAGGTTCATTCAGTGCAGGAGTAGAGAGCAAAGTGCCAGGATATCCCTCCCTCCTACCTCAAAAGCAGCCTCTGAGTCCTCTTTCGAGGGTCACTTTTAGAACCAGTGGTCAGGGCGAAATTTATTTATTTATTTTATTAAATCATAGCTGTGTACATTAATGCAATTGTGGGGTACAATGTGCTGGTTTTACATACAATTTGAAATACTTTCATGAAACTGGTTAACATAGCCTTCACCGCATTTTCTGGTGGGACCACACCTATGGTGCATTTACAGGGATACATGTTAAATCTACTAAGCGTAGAATATAAATGTCTTAACACAATAACTAAGGGTGAAACTTACTTATCCTTCAAGATCCATCCTATTGCCTCGTCCCTGGAGACCTGATTTATAGAGTGAGAATCAGAGGCTCAGAGAACTGGAAGGGACTTTATGAATAGTCTAAATCACTTAGTTTAATAGTGGAGGAAGCTAGACCCAGAGTAATTCGTCCACAGTTGTAGGTCTTCAGGGCAGAGCTGCTCAGGAGGACACATGTGGCAGGAGGAAACCTGGGGAGAAGAAACCCCCCCTCTGCTCTCGGAACCAGGAACCAGAGATTTCCAGAAGGACTGTGAGTACAGTCACGTTAAAGGGACCTGTGAATCGCGAGATGTCAGTGTTAATTATACCTGTGATTTTCCACCCTCTCTCTCTCCAGACACCCCACCAACTTTAGTTAACTGCGCAGAAGCTTGACGAAGTTCTTTGCTTCTGGGGTTGCAGTTGACACCTTGACAGATGTTCAGTAGCGTCTTTCCATGTGGAATGCTGATACAGGCTGCCTTACTTCATGCAAAATAATTGCATTCACCTTTGGCACCCAAACTATTTACTCCTGCTGTTGAAACAATACTTGCAGCATATAGGTTTCTCGGTGTCGTGGTGAATGTGCTACACTTCTAAGTGTAGTTCTTAATTGATGTTCTTGGCATTTATCACCCAGCCGTGATGTGTTCAGCCTGTGATGACTAATACATTGTATTTTGTTGGATCCTTTCTTCCTGCCTTTTCAACTTAAGGCACCTGTTTCAGTATGTCAGTGTTGACAGGGAAGGTTCCCTGCCCAGGCTTTGAGTTTTGTAAACTGACTGGAGATGAAGACAGGAAGTGTGAACCTTCGGGACTTAAACAGACCTTTCTCAGGGCGTGTGTGTTTTGCCTTAGAAGATCAAACCTTTAAATAAGAGAAGACTTAGGGGGGCACATGAAAGTTAGCAGAAAGATTGAGGTAGTATAATTATAGCTATTGGTTATGTAAGTCCTCCTTTCTAAGCACTTCACGTATGTTAACTCCTTTGATCATTTCAGCAACGTTTTTATAGATGAGTCTCTCTAACCACAGAGAAGTCAAGCGCCTTGTTGAAGGTCACACAGCAAATGAGTAGGGAGGTTTGACTCATAACTTACGGCACCAGGCTCTCATCGCACTAGGCTAGGCTGCCTCTGTAATTCTAGTGGAATCACTCAATTGTAGGAGGGTCTGCAGAGACCCTCCACAGAACGTTTTCACACATTTTGACAATCTCTGACCTTGTCTCTGGTGCACCCTGGTACCTCTGCAGGGATGCCAGGTGACGGGTTGCACTGTCCCACCTGGCCATCCTCTGGAGCACCACCCTCCCTCACTGGCCACCCTTTGGCTCCTGTTGTGCAAGGCTCCCAGGACCATGGTGCTCTGGAAGCAGAAGGTCTCCACCTCATTCTTGCTGGGTATTTTTCTCCCAATATGAGCTACTCCTGGAGCTTCTCTACCTGGGGGACAGAGAGCTCCCCAAGTTCTCCCTCACCTCAGGCCTGACTTGCTGGACTGGATTTCCTGGGACCAGTCCTTGCCTGAACCGGGCTGCGATTGCTCTGCTCTTTGCGAGGTCCCAGTCCGGGGTCCCAGCCCCTGCTGTCTGCCCTGGTCAGCAGCTTGGATGGGTCTCAGCACTCCTTCTCCTGTTTACCTGGTGTTATCACCTGATTTCCACCCTACTGTGTGTACTTTTAGGGGTTGGGCAGCTTCTGTAAGAGGCAGATAGTAACTATTTTAGGCTTTGCAGGTTATATGGTCCTTGTTGCAGCTACTCAGCTCTGCTGTTGTAGCCTGAAGGCAGCCACCCCTCCCCTCTGGGCCCTCACACCCTCCGTCCTCTCTGTGTGCACATTTCTTTCTGCATATGAGGACCAGTCCTATTGGATTACGGCCCATGCTAAAGGCATCATTTTAGCTTAATTGCTCCTTTATGGACTCTATCTCCAAATATGATCACATTCTGAGATACGTTTGAGGTCAGGACTTCAACGTGTGAATTTGGTGGGGTTGGGGGGGGGTCCACAATTCATCTCTTTTCCATCAACATGTGTTCCTGTACCCCGCTCATAAGTAGATATCCCCAAAGCTTACTCCTTGGCCTCTTTTCATGATTTCCCTGCTTTCTCTCTTTGACCAAACTTTCCTTCCGTGCTCTAGCTGTGTCTTTACCATCAAATCTTATCAGATGTCAGATGCGAATTGTCCCACAAGCACTTGAAACTCAACCTGGCCCAACACAACAGTGTTTCCTCCCAGTACACAGTGTGTTCTCCAGGCTGGCCCGATGCCCCCAGCCCTGTGCTGAGATTAGGAACCTTGTTGTGCATCGCCGGCCCCAGCCCTATCCACATGTGATCAGCGTGTGGGTCCTATTATTGTTCAGCACCAATGATCTGACACTGTTGCCCCTGTGGTGGTTCTGGCCTGGGTGTGAGCTCGCTCCTACACGCTTCCCCTGCTTCCTTGCTCCGTTCCTAAACCCTGTTGCCAGGTCCAGGTGCTGGAAACACAAGGCGAGTAATGCAGTTCTGGTTTTCCCAACCCGCACTGGCAATCCACTGAGATTAACATTGCAACTCTTAGCAGCATTGTTTTGGCCTTCACGGTCTCCCCTGCCACCTCTCCCGCCTCCAGGTGCCATTAGATTGACGGGCCTCCATTTCTTTGCTTGTGCAGCCAGGAAGCCCCTTGCTTGTCATTTGAGGGCAAAGTTGAAGCCAATTGTCCCCACGAAGTGACCCTTGATCTCCACAGTGGGATTTCCTATCTTCTTGTTCTCTCTTTGTAAGATAACTCTGTATGAGTTTATTCTGATACTTACGGGCTTGTGTTGGTTGTCACATTTAGAATCTCAGAGTCCTGGAAATGTAAAATTAAAGAGATTTTGGAAGGGATCTTTCCCAGGGAGGAAATAGACCTTCTATGACCTGACCCAAAGTTATAGCTCTTCTTCTTCTAAATTGTGAGTTCTTCGAGGGAAGGGGCTTGGTGGTGGTGTTGGTGGGTTGTGTGTGTGTGTTTTCTCCACAGTTCTTGGAACAGTGCTTGCCTGCAAGTCTTGTTTAGAGATGTTTCTTACGTTTTAAGTGGGGACCTAGCTGCACATTTGGTCCTCTGGGATCATAATACTGGGCCATAAGCATGGGAAGATTGGTTCGCAAAGTTGTTTTCACTGCAGGTAATCCTGGTCTTCTGTCACCTGTGCTGATTTATTAGTTCCAGTGTAAAATGGAGAGACTAGTTCAGACACTTCTCTCACTGGAGAGGTGGGTGGTAGAGGAGGAAGGGAAGTGTGTTAAATTAACTTCTTTCAGTACTTTGAAATTTTTGGAGAAGGGGGAGGAGAGGAAACAAAATCAAGGTGTGTTTTAAAGGGACGTTTTAAGAAAATCTGAGCAGATATATAGGGAGAAATTATTTGCCTTGAAATCAAATATCTCACTGCAGGGTCTTTTGAAATAGGAAATCCCCTCAGGAACATGAGTGAAGTTTCTAGATAATTAGGTTATCAACAGAGGGAGTTGAGGGCAGAGAAAGGTTCTATGTGAGCAGCCATAGAAGCTGGATCAGAAATAGCAGCAAGCGGGTCAGACATTGTTATGCAAATTACTGGGGAATAGAATTTGCTGTAGTGCACAGAGTTAAATATTTTTCTGAAAGGGTGTGGTGGTTTAACATGTCTTTTTTCTGCCTTTCCAGTGCATGCATTCTTCACTTTTTTCACCCTTCCCAAGAAAGCTCTTTGGATCCCTGCCGTTTACCTGTAACTCTGGTGCCTCTTGGAGGGAGCAGAGAGTCCTTTAACCTTGAGAGGCTTGAAGTCATGGTCTCCCCACCCCCAGCCTCTCCCTTTCTTTCCTCCTGGCCTTCCCAGGGACTTCCTAGACCAGGGCTGTCCAGGTGTCACTCAGACCCCTCTCTGAGTGGCAGCTGCGTAGCTTGACCTGCGATCACAGCTGTGTCCCCAGTGTTTGCCACCTGCCCCCCCAATCCTGCCAGATGCTGGCTATTGTCAGTTCCCTGGGGTTAGGGGGCAGCCAAGCAGAGCGCACAGAGTTACGGGAACAGTTTTATTAACACTCCCAAATTGCCATGTTAGATCAGCTCGGCCCTTCCTGTAGTTACGTTTGGGAATGAACCCTTCCCTAAGAGGATGGCCTCTGAGACTCACCAACCCAGCAGGGATTTTTCAAGGAGAAAACTGCTGCCATCTGACTTTCTCATTCTGAAATATTCCCTTAAGAGATTTGTAGTTAAACTTCTAAAAATAAGCAAATAGGAGAAAATAATATTTACTTTTAATACCAGTGACCCAGAGATAGGATAACAGCGGGGGGCTAAAAGCTGCTCGTTTGCATTTGGGTGGACGTGATGTGTCTGTACTCTGCATTTCCCTTATTTATCTGAAGGGGTCGCCACGCAAAGTCTCCTCATAGGCACCTGACCTGGTGCCTATTTTTCACTTGATATGTTGTGAATATCTGTCCGTGTTGTTACACGTCCTCACACCTCATCATTTTTAATGATTTCGTTATAATCCACAAATGGGTATGCCGTGTGTTATTTTTTGCACATCTGTTAAATATTTTTCTAAGGACAAATTCTTAGAAGTGGAATTATCAAGTCAAGGATTTCGAGAACTTTCTTCCAGATTTTTCCTGTTCTCACGTCTAGCAGCAGTGGAAGGAGAACTCATTTCCGTACTTCCTCACCAAGAGCTGCTGTTGGCATTCATTTTGTCTTCAGAAATTTGATAGCCAGAGTGGTTTCGTATTGTGTTTTGATTTTGGATTTCTGGGATTACGAGTAAGCACGTACATTTTTTTTTCATAGTTTTTTTTTGTCATTTTATTATTTTCCTTTTGTGAATTGTATACTGATGTATTATATCTGTTTATCTATGAAGGTTTTCCTAATGATTTGTAAGAACTCTCTAGTAGAAAGAATAGTAGCCTTTGTTTATTGCATGTTGCAAAACTTTCCAGATTTGCAGTTTATCCCTTTCTTTCTTTTATATATTTTTTTAAGCTTAATTTTGCTTTTAAAAAAAAACATTGAATCAAATGTTTTATTCTCCTTTTTTAAATATTTAAGCTGTGGAGCCATGCTTAGAAAATTCTTCCTTACCTTCAGGATTACAAACATTTTTTCTTTTTTTGAGACAGAGTCTCACTTTGTCACCCTCGGTAGAGTGCCATGGTGTCATAGCTCACAGTAACCTCAAACTTTTGGGCTCAAGCGATTTTCCTGCCTCAGTCTCCCAAGTAGCTGGGACTGTAGGCGCCTGCCACAATGCCTGGGTATTTTTAAGAGGTGGGGGTTCACTCTCACTCAGGGTAGTCTCCAACCTGTGAGCTCAGGCAATCCACCTGCCTCGGCCTCCCAGAGTGCTAGGCTTACAGGTGTGAGCCACTGCGCCCGGCCGAGATTACATAAACATTTACCTCTATGTTATTTTAAAAATTTAATATCTATATGTAGATGTTAATGTAGTGTGTTGCACATAGCTTAAAAATCAAATACAATAGAACCTCTGTTAAGTTGACCACCCAAGGGACTGTAACAACCTGGTCAATACACAGAGGTGGTCACCATAAGGAGCTGGGTCTACTGTACTGATACACACATGTGGGCATGTCCGGTGTATGGAAATGAGGTTCACTTAAGGAGGTGGTCAGTGTAGGGTGTGGTCAGCTATGGAGGTTCTACTGTAGTAGTAAATGATTCTACTAGAAGCGGCAGACCCCTGCTGTCCGGGGAAAGCATGCAGCAAAGCTGGCGTCACATACATGCATGGCTGGTGGAATTCTGCCATCAGGCCAGGGGAGGGTGGCTAAGGCCCCTAGGTTCTGTATACAGACTGATCCCAACTCCCTGTCTTCAGTGGGCCCTTCACTTCAGCTGGGCCCAGGGCCCCTGTGTCCTCTCATTCTTCTCTGTAGGCTCCCGGGGACACGGGGCACGAGAGTAGTGTGCTGACTGGGGTGAGGGACAGGACTCTGTCCGTGGCTGATGACTCCTGTGCCCTGGGTACTCCTGGGGTCCCTGTGTGTGCCTCTCGGGTCTGGAGGCCAGTGTCTGGCTCCTGCCTGGTGTAGACCCTTGATGAGTGCAGAATTTGTCTTCCCCTGTGGTTACTGCTCTCTCCTCTTTCTGACTTCTATTTTTTTTTTTTTTTGTTTGTTTGTTTCATGGTTAGGTCATGTTCACTGTTATTTTTAATTAAATCACAAACACCTAGATCATGTATACATTAATGCATTTATGGGTACAATATGCTAATTTCATATAGAATTAGGAGTGCTTACGTCACACCTCATCTCGTTTACACATGGAAGCCGCTTTCTGACGTCTAGATCTCCTTTTAGATCACTCCTTCCTCTTTTTCTTTGCAGCTTACAAGGGAATATTTTCCCCGTGTCCCTGTCCTTCATTCTTTTATCAGAAAGTGTTTTGGGAAGGAAAAGAGAGAAAAAAATAAGATCATTTGCCAATTTTTAGCCAGAAGTCTATATATAGGTTCATCATTAAATTTTAAATCCATCTAGTATTAATTTGGCTGAGGTAGGGGATAGGGACCTATCTTTATTATTATTTTTTTTCCCAAATGTTTTTCAGTTTCCCCACTATTCCTTATTGAATAATCCATCCACTGATTTAGAAATGCCAGTTTTATTATGTGCCAAATTACCATGCTTGTTCGGGCTGATTTCTGAACCCTTTATTTTCGTTCCACTGTTCCATCCATTCTTTTCCCAGTGCTAGCACAGTTTAATTGTAGTAACTTTAAATATTTATGATAGGGTAAACCTTCCTTTCTTCTGCTATATATTTTTAAGTTACCAATTTTTTTTTCAATGGGAAAATAATGATGATCTTTTATGGTCACTGTTTTTCCAGATGTCCCAGATCTTTCAACTTGTCATAACGGTTTGGGTTTTTTTTTTTTTTTAACGATGCAGTTGTCATTGGTTCTTTGACTTACTTGTCCTTCCCTAGTTTTCTAAACCTGAGACATCTTTTTGAAAGTTACCTTTTGAATTTGCAAAGAAAACAAACAGAGTCTCCTCACATGGGGATCTCTTGATGTTCATGGTTCACCTGTAACCTGATTTTCTGATCCCTCCACTGCAACATGGCCTGGTACCATCTGAGAAGGGGAACACAGCTTAAGGGTACAACCTGGGGTGAACCTCCCAGAATATTAGAGGGCAATGATTGGAACCAGAAAGCTTCTCGTAGTCCAGGACAGGTGGCTTTTTGCAATGCCCAGAGAAGTAGGTGGGATCCCCTGGGGGGGAGCGGGTCTTTCATGGCTAGAGGAGGCTGCCCGACGCAGGTCACCTCTCACCTGATTCTGGAAGTCACCCTTGCTTTGCCTCTTCCCTGTTTCCCCAGCACATTCCTTGGATCTTGTCCACATCCATTGACTCTTTACTAGCTCATTGGATCATCCCTATTTCTCCTTAAAACTTGGACCTCGCTGTGGCATCTAAACCCAGTACAGATCATCATACTCTTCTTAAAATGCTGCTCACCCTCGTACAACCCCAGGTTAGGGGCACCAACTGCCCGCACAGCCAGAAATCCACATATAACTCTTTATTTCCTCAAAACTGAACTATTCATAGCTTACTCTTGACTGGAAGCCTTACTGATAACATAAACTATTGATTAACAGATATTTTGTCTGTTATGTGTATTATATTTGTATTCTTACAATAAAATACGTGAAATGTTATTAATCGAAGAAAATGTTTTTAAGAGAGTCATAAAGAAGAGAAAGTGTATTTATTACTCGTTAAGTGGGAAGATCATGGTTCAGGTCTTTGGTGTCAGCATCTTCCTGTTGAGGAGGCTGAGGGGGAGGAGAAAGAAGGGGGGTGGGTCTTGCTGTCTCGGTGGTGGCAGAGGTGGAAGAGGAGACAGGAGAGGCAAGTGCACTCGGTGTAATTTTTGAAAACAAATCTGTGTATAAGTGTATCTGCAGTTCAAACCTGTGTTGTTCAAGGGTCCACTGTATGCATATGTGTGTGTGTGTATATATATACACATATCGATAAAACATTTTTAAAACCTTTCATGGACCATCTTCATCTTCCTCTTGGACATTTAAACTTCACATTGTTGTTTTCGATGCTGATGTCATCAGATACATCAAAGTGCCCACTGCCATGCCAGCTCGTGGTTGAGGGCTGGAACTCCCCGAGGTGTTGCGTTCGGTGGCACCCGGGTGATGCCAGCATCACAGCACCAGCCACATTCCTTTGCTCTACCTTCCCATCCTTGCCTAGGCCGTTGCCGTGGTTATTGGACAGTGTCTCGATGCACAGTCTGCTTGCCACGTGGCAGACTCTGCGGTAAGTGTCTTCTGGGCAATCTCAGTGCTCAGAGCTGCTCAGTGAGACAGATACTACAACTCCCATCTTATCGATGGCAAAACTAAGACTGAGAAGGGTTGTGTCATCTCGGGTTTTACGGCTAGACTGTAACAGAGCCAGGGCTGGGGCAAGGGGCTGTGTGGCTTGAAAGCCAGTCTACTCTGGGGTCATTTGAAGCTCAAGGATCGACTTCCTGAGCAAGTCCTGGAGCTGGACCCTGACATCATCACTTAGTGGTCCAGAGCGGTCAGAGAATGAAGACATGAAGGGTGGTATGTGGGCGTCACTGGGGGATGCCAGAAGACTGCTGTGACAGGACAGAGTGCTCAGGGAGGACAGCGCTGGCCCCTTTGCGGGTAGCATCACTTGTCCAGGCTTGTCCCTGGCCCTGGGCACCCTTGACGCAGGAAGCACAGGTAAAACTTCTCATTCAAAGTCAGCACATCTCTCTGGACCTGGTGATTAAGGTCATTTCAGGAGAGAGTTGAGAGAAGATGACTAAATTAGGTTGGCTTTTGTACCTCTCTGGCTTGGAGCAGAGTGTGGGACGCCATCCAGTGTCGTCTTCCTGGCTGGCTGTGAGACAGGAGTAGACAGCACGCAGTGGGGGACCTTGCACTTGTGTTTGTCTGCCTCGCGTGCCCTTCCCTGCCTGCCGCTCCTGATTCATCAGCTTCCCTCCAATGCCCGCCACCAAGGGCTCTTGAAGGTGGCATTCTTCCCTCAGTCGTGGCTGCCACCCGCATTCCTTGAGTCCCCTGAGACCCAGGTGAATACCCACCCTCCATCTTTTTGTCACCTGTTCAGGTTGTGTTTCCGCAGGACCTTGTCCTGGACCCATGCTCCATTAGAGGACAGAGTTTCATTCTTGAATTCCTCTAGACCCTTTTGCATCTCTCTCTGGTCTGCAGTGGATTTATTTGCACACAGACGAGTGTGTTTTGAAGAGCACAGGCCGTGCAATGTTGTGGCTTTAGAAAGATGGAGAGGGCCCATCTTTCTAAAGATGTCTCAGATTTCTAGGATAAGTGAAAGCCTTTCTTTCTTGCTTCTCCGTGCAGCTCAGGCCACTCTCCTTCCCTTAGAGCTGCTCTGTGGGTCCCTGTCCTAAGGAGAGAAGACGTTGCCTTGAAGACAGAGGCAGGCTGTAGAGGCTGTCTGAGGTCTTGCTCTGGAGCCAGATTGCTTGGGTTGGGCACCCCTCCCTAGTATGCACGGACGCTGTAGCTTTTGACCAGTTATTTAATTTGTTCTTGTGTCGTTTACTCATCTATATTAATCCCACTTCACAAGGTATAACTGAGATATTACTTAACATCGCCGGGAATAGTCTCGCTCATAGTAAGCCCTCTAGAGATGCTCACTATTTGCATGCATGACCTAGTCTCAGGAATGTTCCTATGGCATTTTCTTGCATGCCAGATGGGCATGGTCCCCAGAGAAGGTTCTAGAATCATTATGACTCCATGAAAGCTCTTGCTCCTGAGTTTTTTCCTTTTCTGCCCTGACTGACCCCAGGGATGTGTTTTGCTCTAGGCGTGTAGCTCCAGGGGGATCGACCATCTTATTTCCTCTTTGTCATTGAAGTTCTCAGGGGCACAGCTTCTGCATGTCATTCATTTATTCATGCATGCATGCATTCAGCAAACATTTTTTGAGCTCTGCTTATATGTCTGACCCCGGGCTTGATGCTCAGAGAATATCACATCAAGGAGCTCGTCATTTGGTTGTACTTTGTGGATTTTTATTGTTTTGTTTTTTTATGTGTCTTGAGCATAGAAAAGTTTCTCATTTCTTTTAGCAGATTCTTCTGCATCAGTGTCTTTGTGAAGGTTAGTGAGTGAGAGGCTGCACGAAATGTCCTTCTGGTGAACTCATCTCAGGTTGTGAGTTTTTGTTTGTTTCTTTCTGCCTTTTGCTTCACCTGTCAGCCAGGACCCTCCTCTTGTCAGCAGATGTCCCGACGTGGCCGCCTTCTTACGTTCGCAGTCTCGCTCTTTCTGCTTGTCGGGATGACCTTGTGTTCTGTTTGTGGCTTTCCCGATGCTAGCCACTGTCTGCAGGGCACCAGCGTCTGGTCTGCCTTGAGGAGTCTGTGCCCAGCATCAACCTCCCCAGGGTACCTGGACCCGAGGCTCAGCCAGGTGGTTGCTTCTCAGCCCCAGTCTACTCTCTTGAAGTGTGCATAGTTCTCAGGCAGTCGTGTGGCCCAGATATTATTTAACCTCACAGACTCATATCACAGCTGTTCTGTAAGCTTTCTGAGGACACGGGCTGCGACTTCTACTGTGATCCCATCCCGGGATCACAGCATGTTAGATGCATTAAGTGCCTCCTGCCCGAATGACTGAACGACTGGACTGACCTCTCTGTTAGCCAGACTGGTTTCAGCCTTCCCAGGGCCTGCCCTCTGTTTTGTGGCAGAATAAGAACTCTCAGGAAAAAAATGAAGTCCTTGTCTTCAGTGCTACGGTCTTATTTCCAAACATTCTTAGGGTGTCAACTACAAAATAATAGGTAAATTTCAAACCACTCTCCATCTGAATGACAGCTTGAATGATCTAATTTACATGCTATTCATTTTGTGTTCATTAGCCAAGATGAAGCTAATCTCCTGGGGTCCTGCACCTTTCTGCATGAATCTCTTAGAGCCTTTTTTGGTGAGATAGGGCTAATGTGAGTTTTTAAGAAATTATTAAAAACAAAAACGCAAGTTTGGATTGGGTCAGTTCCTGCCTGACTTTGCCCATCCTCCACTACATTTGCTCTTGACTTGGCTGGTGCTTTGGACTGAATGGTGTGATCTTTGCCCCTTCCCCATCCCTCATCATTCATATGTTGAGGCTCTAACCCCCAATGTGATGGGATTTGGAGATGGGATCCATCTAGATTTAAATGAGAACATGAGAGTGGGCCCCTCATGATGGGATTAGTGACCTTATACATCCCTCAGTCTCCCCCACCATGTGAGGACACAGGCTGTCCACAAGCCAGGAAGAGAGACCTCACTAGAAACAGACTATGCTTGATCCTGGACTTCCATCCTTCAGAATGTGACACAATTAATTTGTGTTGGTTAAGTCACCCAGTCTGTGGTATTTTGTTGTGATGGCCTCAGCAGACTAAGCCAGCTAGTCGACTTGAAAGTGGAGATCTGGAGAACTCTCCAAATCACTGTTGGGTACTCTGTGTAGAAACTTCCCATAGATCCAGTAACCCTTTACCTCCCCCTGTCTTGGGAGAGGCCTCCCGGCTCAGCCAACAGGATCTCCCACCTTTGCAGAAAGACATCAAAACTCTTGGTTTGATACAGGTGTCTGAGCAGCCAGGAAAGTCTGGTGAAACAGAAATTCATTAAAATCAAATCCTTCCATATTCAACTTATTAATTAAAACAGATTAAAATAGCCTTAAGGAGGAGCCGTAACAAGCAGCTGAACTTTTTGTCTAATTACTTTCAGAAAGAACAACTCAAACTCATCTGCCAAAAGCATTCCTGTTGGCAGGCGAGCCCCAGCCTTCCTGTGATGCTGGTGCAGAATTCCTTCCAGCAGGTGCATTCTTCTGATTACCTGCAGGGCTGCAATCCTCGGCAATGCTCTAGGGACATTTCCACTGAAAATCAAAATCGGCATAGGAGAAACACACGTCTGTCCTGGCTGAGACAGCCAGATGTTACCACGGGCCCCTAAAGGTCTCTGGTCAGGGCTTTCTTTTCCGAGGCCTGTGCTGAGGACAGTGGTTCACATGTGAGAACCAGAGGTCTCTCCAGCCCTGGCCTTAGACAGCAGTGGTCCTGCCTGTAAGGTCCTTGGGACCCTATCTCGATGTGAAGGAAGTCCTAGTCATGCTCTTTAGTTTGTAAAATCATTTTAATTTCTCTGTAGCTGTAAACATAAAATAGACCCATGGTACTAAGTGTGGAGAGTTTGAACCAATAGGTATACAGTTATAGTAAATCCGTCACTTAGCAATAACTAGCATCTACATTTTCTGTATCTACATAAGTAGAGATAGTTATATAAACACACATGTGACCAGGTAGACTAGGTAATTACAGTAGAGCCTCTGTAAACTGACCACCCAAGTTGTTTGACTGTAACAAACTGGTCGACATACGGAGGTGGTCAACATCAGGAATTAGGCCTGCTGTGTTGACACGTACATGTGGGACTTGTCTGGTCTATGAAAATTAAGTCAACTTGAGGTGGTCAATGTGGGGAGGGGGTGGACTGTGGAAGTTCTGCTGCATGTAGTTGTGATTATGCTCTACATTCGACTTTGTAGCCTGACCTAATAAAAGTGATATAATGGGACAATAAAAAAATACATATTACTAAATAGATACAAATAAAATGTGAGAGTTTCCAGCAGCCCTCCCCACTCCATGTCAGAGGTAACCTTTTGTAACCATTTGTCATTTTCAACACATCTGGTGGGTAAAATCACTCCAAATGAAGTGCCTGTTTGCTTTTGAGTGTCCATTTGAAATAGGATTTCCCTCTCCTAGGAAAGACAAGGTGCTCTCCAGCTGCCTTGCAGAGCCTTTTCCCTTTTCCTTTCCCGGACTCCGGCAGTCACATTTTTATTTGTCAATCTTTGAATTGAATAGCTTTATGGCTTTAGCTCATGCACTTAAGTCTGTCTTTATTAACTTTAAACTGTACCCTTTGGCCTCTCACTATGAAAGGTTAGAGGGACCTTAGCACCCCTCTCTCCCATGCCTTCCCCTCCCTCCCTTCTTTCAGACAGGATCTTGTTCTGTCACCTGTGCTGTAGTGTAGTGGGATCTGCAACCTCAGACTTCTGGGCTGGGGTCAAGCATCCTCCTGTCTCAGCCTCCTGAGTAGCAGGGAGTAGGAACTACAGGTGGGTACCATAAAATGCAGCTGACTCTTCTATTTTTGGTGGATATGAGCTCTCACTATGTTGCTCAGGCTGGTCTCAAATTCTTGGTCTCCAACAGCCCTCCATCTCTGCCTCCGAGTGTGCTGGGATGATGTGTGTGATCCGCTGTGATCCTCTGGACCTCCAGTTTTTTTCCATCTTTGCAACCTGTTTTACCACTGGCCCTGAGAGTGGCAAACGCTTACAACTATTCTCTATCTAAAACTGAAGTTTCCATGATTCTTCTTTCGATTTCATATTCAAAAATAAAGAATTTTTGTTTATAATACTGTGGTTATGTAAACACTAATGTAGAAGCAAATAGTATGTCATTTCTTCTATGACATCTGTAGGAGATATAAAAAAAAAAATGAATTGAAAGGGAAAGAAGGGGAAGCCCGCTGTAATTGTATTTGATGTTTAATATTGACACTGACGGCTTCCTCTCACTAAGTTTATGTAGTTTCTTTAGCTAGAAGTTCTCCCTGCCCTTGGCACTGATTTATGACCCCTTCTCCCAGGGATCTTCTAGGGTCACACCTCATCGTTGGATTTCATTCCTCAGTCGGATGCCAAGGTCTCTAATTTCTTGGACTCCTTTTGCTATGCTGAAATAATTTTAGGCAATGTCTGTGAGTTATAAACTTTTTAATCTCCTATCTTCATTGGCTTTTGACTGGGTATAAAAATTAACTTTTCCTCTGTAGTTTAAGCACCTTGCTTTATTGTCATTTTCGTATTTGATGCAGTCTAGCGTCGGCATGGTGACCACTCATTAGAAAGTTGTCTGTTCTTTCCTCTAGGGCTTGAGAGAGCCCTCCTCATCCTGATGTTCTGAAATTTTATGAAATTTTGGTTTTTTGTGGATATTTTCATTTATTCTACATAGCAGCCAAAAGGCCTTTTCAGTCTGAAGGTTTGTATCAATCAGCTCTGGACATTTTTTTTCTGAAATATTATTTCCTGTTCATGTTCTCTGTTTTCTCTTTCAGAAATGCTCATTAGGTGGATATGGCCCTTCTGCATTTAATTCTCTGTGTGTAACTTTCCTGAATTTTTGATCTCTGGCTGTTCATTTTTTGTAGCAGCCTCTCAGATCTCCCTTCCTGAAGAATTACATTCAAATTCTTCCAAGGTCTCTTCTCTTTCCAGAGTCACGCTTGCTATCTCCCAGGTCACCTTTTCTGTCCTGTTTTTTTGGTGATGCTGGTTTTTTTCAAGTTTCTGGAAATCCTTGTTTGGCCACTGGCATGTCTGACATTACTAATTGCTGTGTTTTAATAAGAGGCAGGTTTTAGCACCAACCTTTCCCTTGAATGAAATGAATGGCTGCAAACCCTTTTATTGGGGTAGGGTATGTTGACTAGCAGGCTTTATTTTAAGGCCTAGTACTGGAAAGGGGTGAATAGGTTGCCCCACACAAAGGCCAGAGGAGGGGGGCCTTAGCCTGGGGTACCATCTCACCCTCAGGCAAATAAGTTCTTTCAAGAGGACCTTTTTTTAAAGGTGGGATGATCTAAGCTGACCCAAGTAGAGGACTTTAATCAGTTACCCCCAGGACCCCCATTCTATTCCAGCTCTGAGCACCTGCTAACTGAGAGGAGTGTGCTCTGTGGGGTTCCACAGTGTCACTTTCCACCAGGGCTTTCCTTCCCTTTGCATTTGTTCAGCCTGGACTCACTCTGCCAGCCTCAGCCATAAAGATGGATGAATTATGTCTGCCTTCTAGGGATTTCCCATTTTTTGTGACTGATGATGAAGCACATTATATGCTGATATGTATTTATAAATATAATTGCATACATATAATTTTTTGTTATATAAATATACACCTGTATTTATGCATTAATTTCATTTGGTTCCTCTAGGTTGTGATTGTCATGGGATTTTTAGGAGAGAAAACGTGTTCACTTTTCCCATTTCAAATACTTTTTGGCGTTAACAGTGTATTATAAAGATTTTCAGACATTAAAGTTTTAGTAAGCTTCATTGACCACAGCATACTCTGATATGAATATACTTTACTTATCAATTTTTATATTTTTAGCTATCATTCTCCCCCTCATTTTTTTCTTTCTTTTCTTATCTTTTCTTTACATTTTAAAATACAACATGATGAAATCTTTTAGTGAACAAATCTTTGACTATTATCTCTGGATGGATTAAAAAACTAGATTTGTTAGGTTAAAGGGTAAGTACCATTTTTTTGACTTTCAGCACCTCATTGCCAGATTGCTTTCTCTAAGCTGTCGTTTCCACATCCACAAGTACCATTACTTCTCCCCAGCACGTTAAAAGCAAAAACAATGCAAAACAAAGAAACAAAGGTGCAGGTGTTGAAAAAGCAGACGACAAAATCTTTTTGAAAGCTGTGTTACAAGAATACAGGGAAAAGGGAAAGCGAGGGGAGGGGAGGGGGGAGGATGGGTGGAGGGAGGGCA
>CAUYRH010084203.1:0-13251 GCA_963574655.1 Perodicticus potto
TGAGGTCTGGGAGAACAGGTCTTGTCAAGGAGACCACAAGGATACACTTGCAGGGTCCTCTCCATGGTGACTCAGCCCTTAGGAATTTGTAAACTTAACTTCCTGGAACTTGGAAATTTCCAAGTTCTGTGAAATATTGTAGTTCTGTGGGGGCTGGACTAGCATCTCCCACTTGATTCAAACTGGCCAATGAGAAGGGTACCTGTGGGGTAGAACTTCTTGACTGTCAATAAAAAGGGAAAGATCAAGCTAGACGGGGAGCACGGCCATTTGGAATTCTTCTATGCCGTGAGCTCCCAGCTGGTGAATAAAGCCCTTCCTCTTATAAACGTGGTGTTTGGGTGCTCTTTCTCTCCGTTGGGCCTTGTCTCCCTGCAACAACAGTACTTAGCGTTTGTGGATCCCTTGATAAACCACAGCAACTCCTCAAAAACACCCTTCCAGAAGGCACGTTTGGTTGTCGGCAGAGGTAACTCATCTCCCAGGCTGTAGCTCACCTGCATGCCGAACGCCAACAGGGTGCTGGTGCCGTGCAGCGGGAGGACGTGGCCGATTTGCCCCAAGTAGGGCAGCTCCCTGTGGGGCTGCCGCTGCCCCGCGACTGGCTCTTGTGCCAGGTGGGGGTGGGGGGAGGGGGTCAACGACTGCAGAGGGTGGCTCTGAAAGTTATTGTTTCATCGATGAAAGGATTTTTTAAAAAACTCAGTTGTATTTGCCTGTAGATAAGTGTGATATTGTGTTTTGAGCCACACAAGTTTATGTGTGAGCATGTATCTGTATCTTTCTTTCTTTTTGGAAATCCTGTAATATGAGGTAGCTTATTTTGTCAATTAATTAGGGTGGGATGGTAGAGGATTTTGTCAATCAACTATGTACACACAGTAAATACTATTTCTTAGGCAAAGATAAGTAACATTTTAACATAGTTGTAAGATTCCATTGCCAAAGAAACATTAATAACTTTGTATAACTATAATAAAAAGCAACTAATTTTTTAAAGAATAAACATTTTAAAGTCAGCAAAATGATAACCCAAACATGTTATCAACCGGTGAATCTGGGGTAAAGGTATTTGGGAGATTTTGCGTAATTTTTCTAAAAGTCTTAAACTTCAAAGTAAGTTTAAAGAAATGTAAAAATATATATGAAGGAAAAATCTCTTTAGTGACAACTAGAAATACCTATTCATCTATGCTTTTTTTTTTTGAGACAGTCTCACTATGTCGCCTTCGGTAGAGTGCTGTGATGTCACGACTCACAGCAACCTCTGACTCTTGGGTTTAAGCGATTCTCTTGCCTCAGCCTTCCAAGTATCTGGGACTACAGGCACCCGCCACAACACCCAGCTATTTTTTGTTGTAGTTGTCATTGTAGTTTAGCAGGCCCACGCTAGGTTTGAACTTGTCAGTCCTGGGATATGTGGCCGGCACCCAAACCACTGAGCTACAGGCGCTGAGCTAGGAGGAAAGATTTTTAAAGTAGATGTTTATAGTTAGTAATTTTATTCATTTTTATAATCTTACAGCTTTAGCGAAAATAATGGCAACTGTAAGTATAATATGAAAGGAAAAAAAAATCCAAAACCCTCCCTGGGAGACAAAAAACTAGTTAGCATGTGGCAAATATCCTTTCTCACATTACATTCAGACAACATATTCCCATTGACAGATGATCGTTTATACCAATTGGATCTTACCAGGAGGGTCATGTTCTTTATTTCTCCTCTAATTATGAGTTCTATTCCTGTGACAATGGCTGTTATCATTTTGATGGATCTGTATAATATAAAAAAGATTCTGAGTCTGAATCTTTCAATACTATTACAGGTCTATCACCAGCATGAACATTCCAAAAACTTGAAGATGTGTATTCTGATAAAAATTGGTAATACACTTCTCATTCCGAAAACTTTTTGCCAGTATGGACTTTCTGATGATAGGTAAGACGCGAACGGTGACGGAAGTCCTTATCACATATGTCACATTTGTATGGTTTTTCTCCAGTGTGGACTCTCTGGTGGGCTTGAAGACGTGCACTCTGACTGAAGCCCTTACCACACTCTCCACATTTAAAGAGTTTCTCCCTAGTGTGAACACCCAGGTGGACTCGAAGATTTGAGGGAAGACTGAAGGCCTTACCACACTTTTCACATATATGGGGTTTTTCCCCAGTGTGGACCCTCTGATGATGGCGAAGATTCAGGCTCCTACCAAAGCTCTTCCCACACTCCTCACATTTGTAAGGTTTTTCTCCAGTGTGGCCTCTCTGATGGTATATGAACTGTGAACTGTATCTAAAGCCCTTTCCACATACATCACATTTGTATGGCTTTTCCCCAGTGTGGACTCTCTGATGGGATTGAAGACCAGAGGACTGACTGAAGCCCTTACCGCATATACTGCATTTGTATGGTTTTTCTCCAGTATGGACTCTCTGATGTACTCGAAAATCTATAGCCTGACTAAAGCTTTTATCACACTCCTCACATTTATAGGGTTTTTCTCCAGAGTGAACTCTCTGATGAGCGTAAAGATTTGATCTCCAACTGAAGCCCTTCCCACACTCCTCACATGTATATGGTTTTTTTCCAGTATGAATCACTTGGTGTAGTTTAAGATTTGATCTATAACTGAAGTCCTTACCACACACATCACATTTATATGGCTTTTCTCCAGTGTGGACTCTCTGATGGGTTTGAAGCTTTGAAGACTGACTGAAGCCTTTCCCACACGTTTCACATTTGAATCGTTTCTCTCCAGTGTGGACATTTTGATGGACTTGAAGATTTGAAGCTTGACTGAATCCCTTGCCACACTCCTTACATTTATAGGGTTTCTCTCCAGTATGAACTCTAAAATGGATATGAAGATCTGTATTACGGGTAAAGCCTTTCCCACACGCCTCACATTTGTATGGCTTCTCTCCAGTGTGGACTCTCCGATGGCATATCAACGGTGAATTGTGACTAAAGCCTTTACCACATATGTCACATTTGTAGGGTTTCTCCCCAGTGTGGACTCTTTGATGTATGTGAAAATGTGCAGCCTGAGTGAAGCCCTTACCACACTCCTCACACTTATAGGGTTTCTCACCCCTGTGCACCCTCTGATGGACACGGAGATTAACACTCCAACCAAAGCCCTTACCACACTCTTCACATTTGTATGGTTTTTCTTCTGTGTGGACTCTTTGATGGCATTGAAAATTTGAACTTTGACTAAAGCATTTACCACATTCTTCACACTTATAAGGTTTTTCTCCAGTATGCGTTCTGTAATGAATGATAAGACCTGTGCTGCTACTGAATCCCTTGCCACAACTGTCACATCTATAGGACTTTTCTCCTATATGATTAGATTGATAAGAATGAAAAGAATTCTTACTGAAGCAGTCACCAGATTCAAGACATTTATCAAGTTCCTCTACTGGGTGAATTCTCAGAGTTTGCAGACATGAGCTTGGACGGAAGCATTTCTGTCCTATAGGAACATTCAGATGTAGAGGAAGCACTGGGCTATCATTCAAGGCCGTTCCACAATCACTACGCGATTGGGGTTTCTCTAAGAGTAACTGCTGAGTAGCGCCATCACTGGTGTTTTTGCCACATTCTTTACAGGTGTAGGGTTTTTGTTCTGTGTCAGTTTTAATATGCTCACTAGATGATGATTTCTTCATGAAGTCTTCATACACATGCAGGTTATTTTTCAAATCAATTTGCTTACCTCTACTCACATTCTGTGACTCACTCAGATGTGTATTCATGAGAGGATCCTGGGTTCTTAAAATTGAGAATTCTTGATTTTCAATATAAATAGTGCTATCTCCTTTACAATTCATTATAGTGTTCACATTTTCAGAAACCTGAATACAGTCACCTTGAAGTAAGTGGGAACTCTTCCTCTGAAGACACCTGGTTAATTCACTTGCAACCTGTTTCCAGATTTGCCAGCAGGATAGCTCTTCGTGTGAAAGGTATTTTAATGCAAATTTTTGAAAAGTCTCCATATTATCTAGATTCTTGCCACCTAAAAAAACGAAAGCAATATTTAGAGATAAGTAAACGCTTTGTTCAGAAATATCAGGATTTCACACTTAGGACAGGCCTTACTAAACCAGGAAAAGGGTTAGCTTGTCCTTCAGTTATCAGTCTCCTATCCACTAAATGTAAATGAGACCCATTTAGAATCATAAGTCTAAGCTAGGCATGGTAGCTCATGTCTATAAATCCTAGCACTCTGGGAGGCTGAAGTGGGGGGATCACTCGAGCTTAGGAGCTGAGCTTGAGACCAGCTTGGGCTGGAGTAAGACCACGTCTCTACTAAAAATAGAAAAACTGGCTCGGCGCCTGTGGTTCAATGGGCTAAGGCGCCAGCCACGTACACCTGAGCTGGCAGGTTCGAATCCAGCCCTGGCCTGCCAAACAACAATGACAGCTGCAACCAAAAAATGGCCAGGCGTTGTGGCGGACACCTGTAGTCCCAGCTACTTGGGAGGCGGAGGCAAGAGACTCACTTGAGCCCAGAAATTGGAGGTTGCTGTGAACTGTGATGCCACGGCACTCTATCCAGGGCGATAACTTGAGGTTCTGTCTCAAAAAATAAAATAAAATAAAATAAAATAAATAAAAATAGAAAAACTCCTAAAGTGCCCATCAACCCACGAATGGATCAACTATGATAAATGTATGCCATGGAATACAACTCAGCCATTAAAAAATATAGAGACTTTACATCTTTTACATTTACTTAAATGGAATTGAAATACATTCTTTTTAGTAAAGTATCACAAAAATGGGGGGAAAAATCCAGTGTACTCCATACTAATACGAATCAGTATCTAGACAATTACATGATCATAAGAATAATAAAACACTAAAATAGACCAGTTTGAGGGTAGAGGGAAGTGGGAGGCGGGAGGACATTTGGCATGAGGCGGGATCTCACCTACTGTGCACATTGTGAGGGTGTATAACACACCCCCTGGGTGAGGGCTCTTCTACAAATGGAACTTTAACCTGGAAGTGAGAACAATGTAACCTAAAAATTGTACTCGCATATTAATTTGGTTTAATTAAAAAAATTAAAAACAAATAAAAAGAGAAAAACTAGCCAAGTATGGCGAGGGCCTGTAGTCCCAGCTGCTGGGGTGGCTGAGGCAGGGGGATCTCTTGAGCCCAAGAGTTTAAGATTGCTGTGAGCTATGATGGCACTCTACCTACCCAGGGTGACAGAGTGAGACTCTGTCTCAAAAAAACAAACAAAAAAAAAAGTCTCAGGGCCTGTAGTTCAAGCAGTCTTGGGATGGGAATTACCCAAAATGATCACAATAGTCCTCAAACCCAAAATAATCACAATAGTCCTTAAAAAGGGAGGCAGGAGGGAACCCTCCCAGATTTCACCTTATGCATCTCTCTTCCTTTTGCAGGATATTAATTTGCATCCTGGCTGGGTGCAGTGGCTCACACTTGTAATCCTAGCACTCTGGGAAGCCAAGACAAGTGGATTGCTTGTCCTCAGGAGTTGGAGACCAGCCTGAGCAAAACTGAGACCCTGTCTTCACTAAAATAGAAAAATTAGCTGGGCATTGTGGCAGGCATCTGTAGTCCCAACTACTTGGGAAGCTGAGGCATGAGGATTACTTTTGAGTCCAAGAGTTTCAGGTTGTTGTGCACTACGATGAAGCCATGACACTCTACCCAGGTGACAGAGCGAGACTGTCCGCGTCCCTGAAAAAGTAACCTTTTTGCTATAATGAAACTGTAATTGTTTCTCTTCTGATTTGCTTAAGCTTAAAACAAAAAAACCTATAATTGTGAATACACTACTTTCCCAAGTTCTATAAGCCATTCTAACAGATTATCACAGGAACTCCTAAATTTATACCTAATTGGTCAGAAGTGAGCCAAAATATCTGACAGTCCTCAAACTTAAAGCTGATGTTCAGGGTTATCCTATAAAGGACTATGCTCTGAGCCTGTAGAGTATGGCCTAACTTCTGGTGTTTAGTGTCAAGTAATTGCAACATGTAAATAGTTTCTCATATTATCTGTGTTATCAGCTAAGATTAACACCATTAGGATGTAAGTTATACAGGAAAAATGATTTAGAAATTCTGCAATTTTCTTTTCCTAATCAGAACTCTCCTGGTCTCCACAGGCATATCGGTCCCTTTGGACTCCTGGAAATGTTTGCTTCAAAACTGCTAAATAACTATTATATGTAGATTATACCATTGTCTAACTATTAGAGGGAAGGGAAAGTAGAGTAGGAAGTTGGCTGCATGAATGAAGCTGTTTTCACTGAGAAGCCAAGTTGAAGGGAATTGGCATTGATATATTTTTTTTGAGACAGAGCCTCAAGCTGTCGCCCATGGTAGATTCTCTTGCCTCAGCCTCCCAAGTAGCTGGGACTACAGGTGCCTGCCACAACGCCCGACTATTTTTTTGTTGCAGTTTGGCTGGGGCCGAGTTTGAACCCGCCCCACCCTTGATACATGGGGCCAGTGCCCTACCCACTGAGCCACAGGTGCCACCCAATGGTGAATAGCTTTTGCTTCCAAGGTTAATAGGTTTAAATTGTTACATATCCAAAGATGTCTAAGAAATCAGGGTTACGTTAGACATTCACTGGAAGACAAATAATAATCCCCTAATCACACTAGTGTGTTCTAAACCTAAGGGCTATTTCTTCCCAAGGATGTGTTATCCACTTGTCTCCACTCTCCGTAAGCTTTTTAAAAATCTTTTTAGGGACTTCTGCAGGTAGGGGAGTGATGGCGGAAGAACTGTGTTCAAAAAATGTGAAAAGAAACTTGGTACTGTTATCACTCCAGATACATGGAAGGATGGAGCTAGGAATACCACAGAAAGTGGTAGAAGAAAGCTGAATGAAAATAAAGCCTTTACTTCGAGAAAAGCAAGATTTGATTCATATGGAAAGAGTAAGTTCTCCACTTGCAGAATTTGTAAAAGTTCTGTATACCAACCAGGTTCTCATTATTGCCAGGGCTGTGCCTACAAAAAGGATGTCTTAAAAAAAAGAAAGGGTATCTACTCCATGTGTGGAAAAAAGGTTTTAGATATTAAAAACTAAAAGCAGGGTGGCATCTGTGGCTCAGTGAGTAGGACACTGGCCCCATATACCGAGGGTGGCGGGTTTAAACCTGGCCCTGGCAGAACTGCAACAAAAAAATAGCCGGGCGTTGTGGCGGGCGCCTGTGGTCCCAGCCACTCAGGAGGCTGAGGCAAGAGAATCGCCTAAGCTCAGGAGCAGGAGGTTGCTGTGAGCTGTGTGATGCCTCGGCACTCTATCGAGGGCGATAAAGTGAGACTCTGTCTCTACAAAAAAAAAAAAAAGAAAGAAAAAAAAAAACTAAAAGCAAACATCTGTCTAGACATATTGATGACATAGTTTCTGGCTTTCTATGTGATTTTACTTTTCTGCTTTGAATTTTCAAGGCATAACATAGATGTTCAACTTACAAAATAACATGTTTTTAGACAAATAATTACCAGAATGATTGGTATTCGTTCTTTTGCTCTCAAGAAGTTCTGAACAGCAGCAATGTAACTAGTCTTCTGCCTCAAGTGGTTATTTTCTTTACAAGCATTTTATTGTACTAGAATAAATGGCAAATTTAATGAAAAACATTTCCTAATTCTGTATGCATTTTTTTTTTTTTTTTTTTTAGAGACAGAGTCTCACTTTATTGCCCTCGGTAGAGTGCCGTGGTGTCACACAGCTCACAGCAACCTCCAACTCCTGGGCCTAGGCGATTCTCTTGCCTCAGCTGCCTGAGAAGCTGGGACAACAGGTGCCTGCCACAATGCCCGGCTACTTTTTTGTTGCAGTTTGGCTGGGGCCAGGTTTGAACCTGCCACCCTAGGTATATGGGCCAGCGCCTTACTCACTGAGCCACAGGTGCTGCCCTCTGCATGCATTTTTTTTTTTTTTTTTTTTGAGACAAAGTCTCACTTTGTTGCCCTTGGTAGAGTGCTATGATATCATAGCTCACAGCAACCTTCAACTCCTGAGCTTAGGTGATTCTCTTGCCTCAGCCTCCTGAGCAGCTAGGACTACAGATGCCCGCCACAATGCCCGGCTATTTTTTTGTTGTTGCAGTTTGGCTGGGGCTGGGTTTGACTCCACCACCCTCAGGATATGGGGCCGGCGCCCTGCTCACGGAGCAAGAGGAGCCACCCCCTCTGTATGCATTTTTTTTTGTAGAGACAGAGTCTCACTTTATCGCCCTCTGTAGAGTGCTGTGGCGTCACACAGCTCACAGCAACCTCCAACTCCTGAGCTTAGGTGATTCTCTTGCCTCAGCCTCCTGAGCAGCTGGGACTACAGGCGCCCACCACAACGCCCAGCTATTTTTCTGCCGAGGCCAGATTTGAACCCGCCACCTTCTGTATATGGGACTGGCGCCCTACTCAATGAGCCACAGGTGCTGCCCTCTGTATGCATTTTTATTTAACATTATTCATAAAATTTTTATCCCCTCTCCCCTCTTTATAAATAATACAAAAGTGAGAAGATTACAGATATTTTGCTCTAAACTTAGCATGAAGACTTGGAATTCTTCTGTCCTTTTGTTATTGGTGGCGGAGTTCTTAGAGTCGGTGGACTCTTAATTAATTGCAGTTTTACAGGATGATTAAAGGTTTGGAGCCGTTATTCCTGAATGGCTCGTTAATAATTAGCCCAGAACCAAATCAAAGCCAAGTTGGAGTTGTGATTTTTAAAATTTGTTCTTGAAGCCAAAGTGCCAGTTCTTCCCATATATGAACAAAAGCACAAATGAATACACTAGATTTCAGAAAAACATGCATGTATACTACACATATTATCTTGAATTTAATTGTCACGAAAACCAAAGCAACGATGTCTGTCCATATTGATGTATAATGAGAATGAATCACCACTCTTTAAGAAAAGCTCTTTGAAGCAAAACCAAACTTTTTTTTTTTTTTACCTTCTCCCTTGCCTTCCAAAAAGAAATAAATAGAAGCAAAAAAAAAAGAATCTTTATAGGCTGGGCATGGTGGCTCACGCCTCTAATTCTAGCACACTAGAGGCCAAGGCAAGTGGATTAAACTGAAATCACAGGTTTGAGACCAGCCTGAGCCAGAGTGAGACCTCTAAAAATAGCTGGGCATTGTGGTGGGTGCCTGTAGTCCCAGCCACTTGGGAGGCTGAGGCAAGAGAATCATTTAAGCCCAAGAGTTTGATGTGAGCTGTGATGCCACAGCTTTCTACTGAGGGTGACAAAGAGAGACTCTGTCTCAAAAAAAAAAAAGAATTTGTATAAAAACAATCTCTTTTAATCTATGCTTCTTTGACCTATAAAGAATGTTTTTATCCTCGTTAGTATAATGGTGAGTAAAAAAAAACAAAGAAAGAAAAAAAATGTTTTTAGGCCAGGTATGATGGCTCGTGCTTGTAGTCCTGGCACTCTGGGAGGCCGAGGCTGGGGGATTACTTGAGGTCAGGATTTCAAGTCCAGCCTGAGCAAGAGTGAGACCCCATCTCTAAAACATAGCCAGGTGTTGGAGTAAGCACCCGTAGTCCCAGCTATTCAGGAGGCTGAGGCAAGAGGATCACTTGAGCCCAAGAGTTTGAGGTTGCTGTGAGCTACAAAGCCATGGCAGTCTATCCAAGTGAGACTTCTCAAAAGAAAAAACAAAGAATGTTTTTAAATATTATTTGTCCATGGAACATGGCTGCAAAATCCTGAAACATATTGATGTTAAGAGGTAAAAAAAAAAACCTTTGAGAAAGAATTGCAGAAAATACTATCAGACTTGTTAAAAGAGATTTTGTCTATTATGCAAAAACGATTAACTTAGGATAATTCCCAAGACAAAGGCTGCATATAAAAATGCAACCAGTAAAGTGAAGCAAGTCTCTAACACTGCCAAAGACATCAAACACGAAACAGCATGTAGACCTAAAAAGGAGAAATGGACAAAATAAGATGAATTCTATCTACCAACTGCTGACAGAATTTGGTGTCTAGTCTATCACATTAGCAGATAAGCCTCTCTGTTCTAATTTTGGGGTAGGGAGAGATTATATAAATTTATATCCTCTAGGAATAATTTTTACTTTTAGTTTTTAAATGGATAGGCCTGAGGAATATGCAAATTAAAGAGAAAGGCAAGAAAGAGAAAGGAAAGGGGGACAAAAAAGTGAAGTGAAAAGGGAGCTGCGAGGGAGAATGGAGGGCATGGAAAGGACAGGTGGAGAGTGAACAAGCTAGCTGGGTGCACAGAAGAGGTACTCTTCCTGAATGGAGAAGGCTGGTGTCAAGGGTTAGGAGAAGCTAGGAGGAGAGGGTCTTCACTCCTATTCTAAAGAATAATTATTTAAATCATTCATTCATGGCTCGGCACCTGTAGCTAGGGCACCAGCCACATACACCAGAGCTGGCAGGTTCAAATCCAGCCCAGGGTTGCCAAACAACAATGACAACTAAAACCAAAAAATAGCAGGCACTGTGGCAGGCACCTGTAGTCCCGGCTACTTGGGAGGCTGAGAGACAAGAGAATCACTTGAGCCCAAGAGTTTTAGATTGCTGTGAGCTGTGATGCCACAGCACTCTACTGACATAGTGAGACTCTGTCTCAAAAAAAAAAATCATTCATTCATTCAACAAGTACAGGGAAACCTCTGTAAGTTGGACAACTAAAGGACTGTACCAAACTAGTCAACATGCAGAGTGGTCTATATAAGTAACTAGGCATATTCTACTGATACCTAACTGTAGTGTATGTCCAGGCTATGAAAATTAGGTCAATATAAGGATGTGGTCAATATAGGGAGGTCAACTATGGACATTCCACTGTATATTATTAGGTCAGAAGGTGATTAGTGAGTGCTTAGATAACAAAACAAGGCAGGATAAAGAGATGGAGAATGAAAAGATAGTATTTTAAATATATACAGTAAATTTAAACACCGACGGCCTCTCTAATAAGATAAAATTCGAGTAACAACTTGAGTGGAGTAAAGAAGGACTAGGGAAACTCTATACTAAGGCAGAGAAAAGAGCTAATCAAAGGTCAAGAAACAGAGGAACTTGGGTATCTATGATACACTCTATGGGCAGCCAATACAGCCAGGATGATCTAAGCAAAGGGAAAGGGATAGGAGATCAAAGAGAAACTTGGTGAGGAGACCAGATTAGACAGGGTCTTGTCGTCTTTTTTTTTTTTTTTTTTGTAGAGACAGAGTCTCACTTTATTGCCCTCGGTAGAGTGCCGTGGCATCACACAGTTCACAGCAACCTCCAACTCCTGGGCTTAGGCAATTCTCTTGTCTCAGCCTCCCGAGTGGTTGGGACTACAGGCGCCCGCCAGGGTCTTGCCGTCTTATATAATGACTTTGTGAGAAATAGGAAGGGACTGAGCAGAGGAATGGTATATCTAATTGTGCTTTTTATAGAGCCACTCTGGCTACCATGTGGAGAATGAATGGATTACAGAAGTGCAAGGGAGGAATCATGGAAACCACCGTGGGTGCTGTTGTCATAATGTAGGTCAGAGATGACAGCTCTCAGACAAGGATGTTAAGTATGGATGTGGCAAGATGCAGATTAGCTAGTACCTGAAAGAAAAGCTGCATAGTTCTCACCAGAATGCCCATTTCTTTGGGTTTCTGTTTCCATTATCCAAAGCTTTTCTTCTACTTCCAACTGGGATACCATATCTGGTTTGAAGGGAAGATGCCCTGTGAAAACACAGAAAGATAAAAGATGAAAACACAACAAAAATATATTTTTATCTGTATCTTATGATCCTCAGAACCTCTAAAGTGATATTTTAAGAACTTTTTGGATTATGAACTGCAATAAGCAATTTAGGTCATGGCCTAGTTCACACATATATATGATGGATCAAATTAGATTTAGCCAATGTTTATTTTCATTGAATTTCCAACACTCAATCTCATAATATCACTCAATGAAAATGGTCAGTGTTTTTTTGGCAATGTGTGTGATTCTTGAGAAGGAACTCTGATATTGTCTATCCTTGTCTATTTTATTCTATTTCATTGAAAAAAAGTCAATAAAATGCATAAAGCTGATTTCATGACCCACCAATGGGTCACAATCATAATTTGAAAGACAAAGTATCCAAAAGAAAAAGTATAGAAGATAAGTTGTCCATTTAGAACAGGGTTTCTCTAGCCTGGGCATGGTGGCTCATGCCTCTAATCATAGCACTCTGGGAGGCCAAGATGGGTGGACTGCTTGAGTTCAGGAGTTCAAGACCAGCCTAAGCAAGAGCAAGAACTTGTCTCTACTACAAACGGAAAAACTAGCCAGGTGTTGTGGCGGGCACCTGTAGTCCCAGCTGCTCAGGAGGCTGAGGCAAGGGGATGGCTTGAGCCCAAGAGTTTGAGGTTGCTGTGAGCTAAGATACCACTATGACACTCTAGCCTAGGGCAACAGAGTAAGACTCTGTCTCAAAAAAAAAAATAAAAAAACAGGCTCGGTGCCTGGTGGCTCAAGTGGCTAAGGCACCAGCCACATACACCTGAGCTGGCGGGTTCGAATCCAGCCCAGGCCCACCAAACAACAATGGTGGCTGCAACCAAAAAAAAAATGACTGGGCGTTGTGGCGGGTGCCTGTAGTCCCAGCTACTTGGGAGGCGGAGGCAAGAGACTCGCTCGAGGCCAGGAATTGGAGGTTGCTGTGAGCTGTGATGCCACAGCACTCTATCCAGGGGTGACAGCTTGAGGCTCTGTCTCAAAAAAAAAACAAGAAAAATAGGGTTTCTCAGTTGCAGCCCTACTGTTTTGGACTAATTTTCTGCCATGGGAGCTGTCCTGTGTATTATAGGGAACATAGCAGCAGCCCTGGCCACTACCCAGTAGATACCAAGAGTACCCTTCCCCCAGCTGTGACAACCAACAGTCTCTAGATATTGCCAAATGTCCTTTGGGGACAAAATCAACCCTAGTTGAGAACTAGTGATTTAGGCTTGGCGCCTGTGGCTCAACGGGCTAAGGCGCCAGCCACGTACACCTGAGCTGGCGAGTTCGAATCCAGCCTGGGCCTGCCAAACAACAATGACGGCTGCAACCAAAAAATGGCCGGGCATTGTGGAGGGCGCCTGTAGTCCCAGCTACTTGGGAGGCGGAGGCAAGAGACTCGCTTGAGCCCAGGAATTGGAGGTTGCTGTGAGCTGTGATGCCATAGCACTCTATCCAGGGTGACAGCTTGAGGCTCTGTCTCAAAAAAAAAAA
>CAUYRH010084204.1:0-30008 GCA_963574655.1 Perodicticus potto
TTTGTTAATGACTTTTGCTATTTCTTTTCTCAGAGTTTCATAATTCTCTTTGTAGAGATCCTTCACCTCTTTTGTTAGTTATATTCCTAAGTATTTCATTTTCTTTGAAGCTACTGTGAAGGGAACTGTGTCCTTGATTTGTCCAACTTGGCTGTTAATGGTATATAAAGATTACTGACTTGTGGACATTGATTTTACACCCTGAGATGTTATTGCATTTCTTGATCACTTCCAGGAGTTTTGTGGTTGAATCTCTGGGGTGTTCTAAGTATAAGATCATACCATCAGCAAAGAGCAAGAGTTTGACCTCCTCTGCCCTTATATCATTCTCTCAGCTGACTGCATTGGCTAGAACTTCCAGCACAATGTTGAATAGCAGTGGTGATAGAGGACATCCTTGTCTTGTTTCAGTTCTAAGTGGAAAAGCCTTCAGTTAGTTTGTGGTAATTTTTATAGTGGTAAATAGGAAAAAAAACTGTACCTAAGTGTTTTTGTGAAGGTTAAGCAAGGCAATGGACATAATATGTGTTGCCAGTGTCTGTTTAGTACTTTGGGGTATTTTTGACTCTCTTCCCAGTTTAGGCATAATTGCTCCAGTGGAACCTGGTCCCCCACAGCTCCTTATGTTCCCACATGAATGATTTGTTGAGGTTTCTAGCTGAAAGGCCCACTCAGCAGCTGTGTCTGGAGATCTGAACTACTGAGATCCCAATGCTCTTTCCACTGCAGCCTTAGGGGATGCTTCATGGCCCTGCTTTTATTTATTTAACTTTCTGCTTGGTTGCTTTCCTCCTTGTTAGAAGCCAAATCATCAGAGCCTCCCTAGATCTATTTCCAGAGCTCAGACTGCATGTTTCCCCTCCAGGTATTCCTGACCCTGTGTGGGGACATTGGTTGTGTACCTGGCCCCAGTCCAGCTCCCAAAGATGGTCCATCAGGTGGCCCAGGTGACAGAAGGTCTAGGGTCACTGAACAGAAAGACAAGCAAGTTCTTAGTAGGGCTGAGAATCTGGCATTGAGCCAGCATCAGGAGACCTGGTTTTGAGTCTCAGCTCCACTGGGTGATTGAGGTCTTGGTTTCCCCATATCTACAGCATAGGTTTGGATCCCTACCCTGAGTCTCTCACAGAACTGCTATGTCATTCTCTGAGATAGTGGGTGAGGAAGTACCTTGAAATGGCTAAAGGAGTATTAACGGGTAGTAAAAAAGAAGAAAAGGAAGGAGAACGGAGGAGGAAGAGCTGGAGGAACAGGCCAGTCTCCTCCAATGGGTGATTCTGGCCACAATTTCAGTTCCTTGGAAAAGCCAAGCTCTGCCCACCTCACGGTCCTGATGCTTATTCTCCTCTTGCCCAGAACACTCTTGCCCTTCCCTCTGGCTCATCCTTCAACTTCTGTTCATCTTGCCTCCTCAAAGATGCCCACTCTGACAGCCTCCACTGCTTTCTTGTTTTGTCTTGCTCATTTCACCCATAGAACTTATCACAACCTGTAACAAGTTCATTGCTGACCTCCACCTACCAGAATGTCAAGTGCACAGAGGCAGAGTCTTGTCTGTCCCACTCACTGCTACCTCCCCATTGCCTGATTCAAGGCACAATGAAAATTGCATATGCCAATGAGATAGCTGGTGCTCTGGGGTGTAGAGAGCCTGGATGGCAGGCACCTGTGGGTGTTCCCAAAGCTGTGAGCCAGTGAGGCACCCTCGGGGTTTATGGCTGTGGCCTGGATGCTGGGTCAGGAGGCCAGGATCAGGGTCAAGTGGGAAGTACCCAACAGAGCACAGCAGAGGGTGGCTGGAAGGAGTGGCAGGCAGGCAGTAAGCAGCCTGATGTACTGACTCCTCATTTTGCAAGATGAAAAGCTGTGCTGGCTTAACGTGGATCAGCAACATGCTTGATGAAGGAGACAGCTGCCAATGACTGTATTATCTGGATTCCATAAATGTCAGCCTTGGAGGGGAATTGAGGGGGGTAGAGTGTAGTGGTCAAGTACTTGGGCTCTGGAGTTCCTTAAACCTGGATTTAAATCCCTGATTTGCCATGTACATGGGCAAGTTATTGACCTGAATTTCATTTTTCACATTTATGAAAGGATTAAATCAGAAAATATGTGCAAAGACTTTAGCTCAGTGTTTGGTCCATAGTAGGTGTTTAATAAATATCGGCTCTTACTACTACTATTCTGTTGTTCGATCTATTTTACAAATGAAAAAGTGCCGCTCAGGCAGGGGCAGGGATGAGCCCAGCATCACTCAGTGACTCAGTGGCAGAGCAGGACTGGCACCCAGGCTTAGCACACCTAGCTGGATTGTGCTTCTCTCCCTTCCCACCAAGCCCTTAGTGGGGCCTGGAGAACCAGCCTTAGTCCCAGTGACCTTTCTACGTCAAAGTCACCCTTGCTTCAGAGCCTCCTGCTGCCCCAGCCTGCTCCTACCCTTAGATATCAAACCTACCAAGTTTTCCTTCTTTGAAGCAGCCTGGCTCAGGGTGTCCCCACAGGCTCCTGGGCGCAGCCCTCAGATGGGACCTCTGTCCCAAGCTTCAGCCTGGCTCAAACCAGATTTCTAATTCCCAACTGAATGCCCCAGACTGGAAATCATTTCACTGGGTTATACTCATCAGAATGATTGTCTTAGTTTTTGAAGAAAAACATAAAACTTCAGTTAATTTTAGTCTGCACAATGCCTGGAATCTACAACAACCAGTCCTATAAAAATCCACATGTGTCCACATGGCAAAACAGGTATCTGGGAGTCCACCAGCACCCTGTATTCAATGGTCAAATCTCCTGGCTTTTGGGCCAGGGAGATGCTTGGGGATCATTTGGAGCAGAGGATCCTTCTTGGATTCCTGACAGGTCCTTTTTGAGAACTTGAAGGACGCCATGAACTTCCTCTCAGAAAAGTGCACAGATGCCCACACATTTGTATTCAATTTCAATAGGTTTAAAGTTATAATAAAGACCAGTTCAGGGCACTTTTCCAGGCTGGGACCCTAGTAAAAGATGAGCCCTCTTTCTTTCAGCTGGGTAAAGGAAGTCAATTCATTTACTGACAGAAATATTGATAGAGAGCGAACTTTGTACAGGGCGCTGTGCAACACACTTGGAAATCTTCAGGGAACAAGATAAGTGAAGATCCTCTTCTCATGATGCTTCTGTCTAGTGGGGCAACAAGTATTTCCAGGGCTGGGGAGGAAATGAGACAGTGTAAGATGATGAGCTGTACCTGTGAGAGAGGCAAGGAGGCAGTTTGAGTGGCCAAGGAGGCCTTCCCTGAGAAGGTGTCATTACTACAGGCACAGGAAAATCAGGTGGAAGAGTGTCTCTGGCAAATGTAAGGGGAAGTGCAAAGATCCTGGGGAACTAGCAGCTTTGGGGTAGTTGCTGGGCAGGAAGGAAGCTGGGGGCCTACAGAGAGGAGACATTGAGGACAGTGGTAGGAGGAGAGGACAGCAAGAGGGGCAGAGACCACAGCAGGTAGAAGTGTATCTGAGAGTGTTCTCTGCCTTCTCCCCTTCCGTGGTATTCGAACTCAATCCATGCTTCAAGATCCAGTTCTTCCAGAAGCCTCCACCAACCTAAACCCCTGGGATAAGCCTTAGTGTCCATAACACTTGTGTAAATGGGCATATAGCACATCCTTTCAGCAAGATTCAAAGCTCCTTGAGAACAAGGATCTGCTATTAATTGTCATACCTCCCGGAGTGCTAACCACACAATAAATCTTCAGCCAAGACCTGTTGTGCTTGAACAGTTCATGTACCATAAGAGAAACCAAATTGAAATGTAAAATCAGCCTGTTTACACCACTTTCTTCTAGGTGATCTTAGGCAAGTTACTTAACTTCTATAAGCCTCTGTTTTCTCATATTAAAATAGACATATCAATACCCACAGAAACCAGTAGCTATGATTAAGTCCTCAGTAAATCCTGCCACGGTTTCTACTGTGATTATTGTCAAGATCATTGATCACCTGATCTGTTCCATACTGATGACACAGGTCACCCAACTAGAAGTCTAATCCGTTATGTGTCTATCAGGGGTACAATTTGAGGTTCTTTAAGATTGTGCCCCAAATCATTAAGGAATATGTTGCCGGTAGCAGCTTGTCTTGTCTGTACAGAGGCAACGTTGGGCCTTGCCTTTGTCACAAATACAACCCTCTTGAATTGCTTTTCTCTTCTGAGCATTGCCTAATATTAGGGAGGACTCTTGTAAAGGCCACTGGTTGGAGAGCCAAGACATTGGGCCAGCCAGCTACTGGGAGCCCTTGGGTGATCCCTTGCATGCCCTCTGGACAAGGAGGCTATTCTGGGCAATTCCTGCAGGTCTTTTCAGCCCAGCACTCTGGGTGTCTATTTAGGCAGCAGCTCCAGAACAGATGAGGCAGGCGGGTTCGGGGTGTTTGGTCAGTCCACCACAGAAAGAGAAGGAAAAAAATCAAAAGACAGAGACAGCTTTGGCTGGGAAGAAGGGGGAGGTCAGGAGAAGGAGGAGACAGGGGGGGAGGAGGGACCAAGGGGTGGAGGGGAGATAGACCCAGCCCAGAACTCCCAGTGGTTTCCTGTTGCCTGGCTCTAAACCCCTGCACATTCCTGCAGACCTTCAGACTGTCCGGACAGCTGCTCTGCCCGCTGCCTGCCTGCCACAGAGGTATGAACGGCCCCTGCCCAGCCTTCGCCTTCTGTTGATGCACCTATCCCGAGAGCCTAGTTCACTCCCCCAGCTCGTGTGCAAGGGAGGGAAAGCTGTGCTGGGGTGCACATCTACCCCAGCCCCATCAGGGCTCTCCTTAAGGGCACAGTCCCCAAGTCGTCTGCCTGTTGCTTTTCAGAAGGTAGACTATTGTGTAACTTGGCCTCTCTTCTAGGTTTACAGAAAATAATCTCATCCTGTCTTTGGGGGAGTATTTTTTTCTTTCTATCTCTCTGTCTCTCTGGTTTCAGAGGCTGCCTGCCTGTCCTGTTTGCTCCCTTTGCAAATGTGGCAGTCTCCTTTCCTGGGAATCTGATCCTGTCAGTCACAGCTGCCATGGGGACCTGGTCAGCAGCAGCCTAGTCTGTCCCGCCCCCTATTTCAGGAGAAGAAACTTCCTAGGCTTGGTTATTCATCAGGAGATCTGTTTTCCAAAAGAGACTTTGCATGAATGATAAAATAATCTCTGCAAGGCAAAGGGGGCGGCTTCACTGTTAATCTGCACCTCGGGATGTCTCCTGTTTCTCTCCAATTCTACCCACTCCCAGATTCGCCCCACCCAACCCCCACACACAGACTCAGGCGCCATTTGGCCAGAAGTGGTACCATCACACCCTGAGTCTTGGGTTCGGCATTGTTCCTCCCTGGAATGGTAAACACAGGAATTCCCCAGGAGTAGCCCTGGGTTTATCTAGATCTGAAGAACACAGATGTCACTCACACAAGACATGGGGTGCAATGGAAGTAGGGTGTGGTGGGGAATGTACTCAAAACGGGGAATGAAGGAGGTAAGACAGAGGGTTCTGGGGGACCAGTTCTGCACCTCACTATCCAGCCAGTCAGATGTTAGTTCCCCTTCAGGCGGCCCCTGCCTTTCTTTGCCCTCACTGGCCCCGATGCCTGGCTGTTGAGTGGACTTCCTGGGTGCCCTGAAGGACAGCAAGGCAAAGCAAGCACTGGGATGAGGGACATCTTCTAGGAATCCTCGTCTGCCCAAAAGGGAGCAGAGCTGCGTGCATTTCCTCAGGAAAGGGCAGCATTTTTGCATTAGAGTAAATGTTTTCACCCGTAATTCTCTAGAGTTAGATTTCTATGTGCCCCAAATGCTGGTTGTATAGTGAGAAGCAAGTCAGAACTAGCAACACTGGCTTCAGGCACACATTTTTACTTGTGATCTCAAATAAGTGTCTTTTCCGGACTTAGTTTCCTTATCTGTAATGAAGACGGCTGGACTTGTGGGTGTTGGGGATGCCTGGCATCCTCTGACAGTCTCTTAACCAGAGACCATAGACGGGTCTTTGAATGGGCTTCAAGGCATCTGCTGGCCTCTAAAAATTGTATACACCATGTGTGGGGAGAGATCCCGTGTTCATAGCTTTCAGTCTTAAGATATTCTCAAGTGGATTCCGAGGGGGAGCATGTGGGAGATAAAGAGGGCACTGGAAACAAAGGTACATTTGCGGGAGGATGAAACTTTTGAAATGGGAGTGGCTGGGAAAAGAGAGAGTTAACTCAAACCGTCAGCTGCCACATCGACAGAGCTTGGAGCTGAGAGTGGGAGGGAGGGGAAGAAGGGGGTTTGCCTGGAGAAGGAATCAACTTTTGAAACTTTCTCCAAGTCCCACCCACCAGAAGCCTCTTCTCTGCTGTGACTCACCCTCTGAGGAATGTGAGTTGCCACGGTAACCTTTTTTTCAGGGTCTCTGCCTGCTGGCTGGGAGGGAACACTGGGAACCCAAACAGAACCTCAGGCTCAGACCGAATGTCCCCCCTCCCACAATACAAGGGCAGCAACAAACTCTAGGTTCTGCCCTTGGGATCGGGGAAGCCTGGGGCGGTGATGTATGAACACCTGAGTTTTAGTTCTAGCTATGCCCTGAAAGTGCCCAGTTGACCTTGAACTAATCACTTCAGCTTTCCAGTTAAAGAACTGTAACAATAGCAACTTCAAGGGGATGGCATGTGGATGAAATGGGATAATGCATAGAGAAACACTCTAAATTAGTGGATTTATGGCATCCAAAGATCTGGTGAAGTAATTTCCAGCTTTTATTTTTCTGGCAGCTCCATCATCTTAGGGTTTGTATAACACTTCCCTTTACTAAAAATGTTGATAGGCCTATTTTAAAAAATTGTTTAAATTCGTTTTGATTTGGGGACCTTCTTGTGTATTTCCCGAGAATGTTGTGGGTTCTAAATCACACGTATGTGACACTGGGAAAGGCACTTCTCTGTGGGCCTCAGTTTTTCCATCTGTTAAATGGAAGATCTAAGCCAGATGGTCTTCAAGGATTCTTCTAGATCTGAAGTCTTGTTAACCTAAATCCATGATGGTGATTTTGTTCTAAGGAATTGTTGGTCTACATTTTTAACACTCTTCACACCAGTTGAAAAGAAAACAAGAGAGGAGGGCTGGGGGGATCTTGGGTTGCCTAATGGTCATGCTAAATAAAATTTTTATCCAATAGCATGGTTGAGGTTTGCTATTCACAAGAGCAAACCTCCTTGCTGAAACTAAGCTATAAATTAAGAAAAGATGGTGGAAGAAAAGAAAGAGCTGAGGATCTGAGGTAAACAGAATGTTTGGCTTTTGAGGTTATTTAGGTAGACAGATCTGTATGCAGCAATAAATAAAGACAGACACAAACTTACAGGGATGCAAAGTGTAAATGCTGATTTCATCAACAGGCGCCCACTGGTGCAGCTAAAAATGAGTGTCTTCATTACAGAAGCAGACACTGAAAGGCATTCACTCACACACCTCTCTCTGGATAATACTTCGATTTATAGACACAGACTAGTTCCGGAAATGAAATCTCTGACCTTCACTTATAACAGGCAGAAACAGATGCTGAATCAGTATGCTTGTAACCTATATGAACACGCCATCAGGTGTGCGAACAGCCATTTGTTAGCCACACACAGAGGTACACAATCAAACTTAACATACATAATGACAAGGAGACACACATGTAACCCATATGTACCACCACTGTGTCTTAGGGAGACAGAATTGAGCCTCAGGAGGAGAAAATAACTTATCTGTAGTCACACGGCAAGTTGGTGTCTGAGCCAAACTTCCAAATTTTTGCCAATTGGCCATTTTGGAATCATGTTCAGGCACCTTCTATAGGTAACAAGCCTTGGGGGTAACAGGGAGGAGCGACATTTTCTCTCTCTCTTTTGCTGGCCTGCACTGACCTATTCAGTCCACATGGCTTTGTCATTAGGCCCAAAGGCCCAGCATGATGGGGCTAATAAGCAGCTGCTCATTTGCTTCCTGCTGGCTCCCTCCCTAACCTCACTCTTAGAAGGACAGAGGGATAGCTTTTTTTCTACAACAGAACCTGGATGGTTCTCTTCTTCCCTCCTACCCTCAATCCTAAACCCAGGGACAGCTGGGCTGTGCAGGACCAGAGCCAGCAAGTAGTGACTTGACAGAATGACTTAGAAAAATAGCTCAGCCAGGAGATGCCTTAGACAGGAAATCAAGTTTGCTCTCTCTCATCTCCCAAGCTATAGAGCTTAATGTCTGCAGGGAAAATAGGACAGAGACATCAACTCTCTTCAGAGCTGGGTTCCTTCGGAAACTTGTATAACCCCTCTCATTTGGATATCCTTCTGGGTCTTCTTGTATTAGTCATGCATTTGGATTTCAGACTGAAAGAGAAGATGAGATGAAAAAACAAAACAAGGTAAACATCTGGAAGTTTGGCCAGGCACCAGCTTGCTCTATGACTTTGAGTGATTTATTTTCCCTCTTTAAACTTCATTTTCTTTTTCTAAAATAAGAAGCATGGTAAGGAGGTTTCACATGGCCTGATAACACTACTTCATTGGTAGTGGCTGTCAGAGAACTATATTCAGGATTCTGGTGCTACTCCAGGCTTTGTGGGCCAAGGGCATATGATTGATTAGTAATGTCTGCCACATGCACAGGAGAGGCAGGTGGGGGCATATTTGCCACGTATTTGGTATCTTTGGGATCTCTTAAGCCTTTCCAGCTGTGACAGCCTGGACACTTTGATGTTATTTCTCCTCCCTTCCATTTGTGGTCACCCTGGATGCAGTAGTGGTCCCCTACAAGGAGCCAAACAGGAAGCCTGAATCTCCACCCAGACATAGTGAGACGTGGCATCTTAGATGGCGTTATGTGTTTTCAGTCAGACTGATTCCAGCTAGCTCTGAGTTGTCCCAGAAACTCTCTAATCCTAGAGCTTTACATCCACAATACCTTAAAACTTTTCTTAGCTTCTCTCCTTCCAGAAACAAATAGTAGAAGTGGAACCAAGTAGTTCATGGGCAAGCTGAGAGGGGTAATACTACAAAAAACTTTTGGCTGAATTTGATACAGAAAGTCAGAGCCAAAAGGAACTTCAGGGACCACCTCGCCCAAGGGTTTCAAAGTGTTCCTAAGAGAGGGTGGTGCCTGTGGCTCAAGGAGTAGGGCCCTGGCCCTGTATACTGGGGCTGGTGGGTTCAAGCCCGGCCCCAGCCAAAACTACAAAAAAAAAAAAATGTTCCTAAGAGAACCTAGAGATGCTCCAAATTGTCCCGGGGTATCCACATGTGTAGGACTCTTAGCCTCCATCTCCACTCCATTTTTTATCTGCTTTTGCTTTTCAATTTCAAGTTTATTGAATAGTTAATAATCATTCACACATTTCAACACATGATAAGGAGTTTCAGCTTTTTGAAATAATTGGATTTCTGCAGAAGACTTCACTGAAAGGAAAGATCCCTGACTCAGATAATTTTGCCCACTTATTTAAAACACCCTCCTCATTATATATATGAGCTGGAAGTAGATCAGGTCTGGAGAGCAGAGGAGGCCTCCCTAAGTTTACACAGTGAGCTGGGAGCCATTGACTTGCCTTCAGGTCTCCTGACTTGCACGTCAGGACATGGAAGTCCTCTGAGAGGTTGTGTGAGCTCCTGGGATATGAAAAGGACTTGCTGGTATAGGCACATGCAGCTGCCCCTCTGGGCCTGCTCACCCCCGCCTCACTGCAGCCCACCCTCCCTCCTTCTGGCTCCCTGGAGGGCCTGGCTCCAGGCTTCTTTTATTAGCCTCTACATTTGTTTTCCTCTTTTTGGACTTGTTTACCAGCAATGTGGGTTTTTAGAGCCCTTGTTTCCAAGCCAGACAGTGGGAGTGAGCTGCTTGGCTTACATCCACAGCCCAACCAGGGGGCCAGCCCGGGGCCTGGGCTTGTCCCCATGTCCTCTGGAGGCTGGGCTGGTGTCCCCCAGATCAACAGAGGCAATATCTCCTTTGTTCCACCCCAGCACCTCTGTCTCCCTGGGCATGCAGACAAAGTGCTGCGATATTTACATGGATTCTGGAGGCGGAGGGAGATTCTGGGATCCTTGCATTTTAAGGTGCTCTTCCAAATGACACCATGGCTTACCTCTTTACTTGATGCTCTTGTGTAAATCACTTATGAGCTTAAAGCAAATGGAGGTTCAGAGAGGAGTTAAAGTCGAACTTTAACTAGGAGTAGCAGAGCTAGGATTCGAACTTGCATTCTGGCTCCAGAGCCCGTGAGCTTACCTTTGTTATACTGCCTCTATAAAAGCTTGTAACCATTCTGCCTACTCTCATAGCCACTAGCCACATGTGGCTATTCAGATTTAAATTAATTAAAAATTCAGTTCTTCATTTACAATGGCAACGTTTCAAGTGTTCAGTAGCCACATGTGGCCATCAGTTATTGCTTTGAACAATGCAGATATAGAATATTTTTATCATCTCAGAACATTGTATTTGATTGCATTGCTTCATAAACTCTTCCCACTCAAATCAGCTTTCATGTTCGCCATTCAGTTTCTATGCTTCCCATTCTAAGAGTCTATCACTATGAGAACCACAGTCTAAAATTCTATGATTATTCTGACATTTCTCCCAGTTCTGACATTTAGCAACTTTTCAACGTCCAGAGAGAGCCTGAAGGAGGCCCTTTATGTCTTGAGGGACACAAACTGGGGGACCAGCTGTAGTTTTCCATCCCTAGAGTCTTTCTAAAGAGAGAGAAGTGACCTCAGTTTCAGGTCCTGCTGGCAGCCGAAGACAAGTTTTCAGCCATATCCAGAGCAAATAAAGGCAAAAGGAAAGGACTCCATGTACGGAACAGGAGGCAGTGGTATGGGAGTGAGGGGGGTCCGCGTTTGACCCACTGAGCCAAGGGAAATACACCTCCTGCTCCTCCCCTGGCTCAGGGCTTTTTCCCTTTCAGCAATTCGTGCCAGTTCATGGTCCAATTGGGCCTCCTTCAGGTGACCACCTGGAGGGGGTGGCTGCCAGGGAAAATAGTGTGCTTGAGATAGAGACATACCAGTGGTTGGTGAGGCTGCTCACTCACTGGGGCTCTTAGTTCCTGGCTACCAGAGTGTTTCTTCCTTTCTCCAGGCCTCAGTCTTCTCATCTGTACTATGGGCATTGAGCTCCAGTTGGGATGCTGGATGATGAAAACTCCCTTAGAAGGATGCATATATGCCTCTTTGTATGAAGAATTACAAAGGAGGGAGTTTTCATGTAGTACTGGTCATTTATATGAAGAATGTTGATATTTTCACAGGGCATGCTACATATAGCTTCGGTTGGTGAAGGATCACAGCTGTTAAGCTCTGAATGGTGAGGTTTAACCCTGTGTTCCAACCTTGCTAGAGTGACTGTTGCACTTCATTAGCTTTGCAGGGTGGACCCTGGTGCTTTAGAGAACCTC
Organism: Perodicticus potto; assembly: GCA_963574655.1. Classification (NCBI taxonomy): domain Eukaryota; kingdom Metazoa; phylum Chordata; class Mammalia; order Primates; family Lorisidae; genus Perodicticus; species Perodicticus potto. Next base: position 11,425 of record CAUYRH010084204.1, read on the forward strand.
AGAGAGGTGTCTCATGGGTGTGCAGGGAGTAGGCTTTGCATCTGGAATAGTCCAGCAGCTTCTTTTCCCTCCCATCCTGTCATCTAGAGGAAAAGCATTCTGAGACTAGTGATGTATCACAGGGCACTGGGCAGGACCCCAGCTTTGGAAAATAACTCCTCCCCTAAGATTTCATGTGTGTTCTTGATCGTCTCCGTCTGTATCATCCACCTACCCCTGGCTCTAAGCATCACCCCACTGGGCTCACCCCAGCTCCACGAGCAGACAGCTTTGCCAATTTGGAATGGGCCTGGACGCTGCATGACTTTGGGTGTGTGTTTTCCGTCTTAACCTCAGACTCGTCAGGAAAGTGGGACTAAGAGTCCTTTCATGCCTGCCCACCTCACAGCGCTGTTGGGAGGCTCCCAGGGAAGTGTGTGGGGTGCTTTAGCAACTATGAACACGACGAGACTTATTTTTCTCTTCTGGCTACAACAGCCGGGTTGGGGGTGGCAGAGAGGGTGTGTGCAGCTGGGAAAAGATGGTGAGGCAGGACAGACGGAAGAGCCACGAACAAACCTTGGCACCGTGGAGAAAAGTACTGAGCTTGAAATTGAATGTCACTTGAAAACCATGGTCACAGGGTGTGGGTCCTCTGCTCAGATGCAGGATGCATGCTTGGGAAAAGCTTTGATTCTGAAGCTTGTTACATTTCCAGTTCTCTCTGGGCTATTTCTCCCATGACATGGCTTCTCTGTCAACGTGGCCCAGATGGGGTGACATTTTGTCCTAGCTGCCAGTCTCATTTTGACTTTTCTTCCTTAAACAGTCTCAGACAAGTCCTTCGTTGATGTTTTCTCTTATGTTCCACTTTTCCAAAGCCACATGCAGGAGTTATTTTTCTTGTGTCTTCCAAGCGGAGAAGGGAGATTTTTCCACATAAGCCTGGAGGAAGAAATGAACAACTATGTGAGGAACATTCCAGAAACCTCCTGGAGAGGAAAGACTGGACTCCTCTGGGAGTTGGGCTCATTGTGAAGTAATGACAACCTTCCAGACCAATGCCTTTAAATTCCTGTTAGTTTTATTTCATGCATACTCTGTGAAATAGGAGGTGTCTCTTTTAGTCCAGGAAAGGACCATTATGAAGTGTTTTCTTCCTCTGCTTGTTCCTGCTCCCAAATGCTATAATCCAAGGGAAGACGAGTGATCCCAGAGGAGATAACATGTGCCTGGGAAAATTTAAGAGCATTAAAAAAATTTTTTTTTGTTATTTATTTAGTTAGTTTTTTAGACAGATCTCACTTTGTCACTCTCAGTAGACTGCTGTGGCATCATAGCTTGCAGCAATCTCAAACTCTTAGACTCAAGTAATTCTCTTGCCTCGGCTTCCTGAGTAGCTGGGACTACAGGAGTCCACCACAAAGCCTGCCTGGTTTTAGAGATGAGGTCTCCCTCTTGTTCAGGCTGGTCTCCAGCTCCAGAGCTCAGGCAATCCGCCTGCCTTGGCCTCCCAGAGCGCTAGGATTACAGAGGTGAGCCACCATACTCAGTCTTTAAGAGTATTTTAAAGACCAGCCTACCACTTCCAAGTTCACCTAGTCTACTACTTTAATTGATAGGTGGAGGCACCAAAGTCTAGAGAGAACAAAAATGTAACCAATACATCAAGTTAGCATTGAGGTAGAATAAGAGTCCCTGACATTCAATTTCAAACTGAGTATTTTTCTCCATTGTGCCAGGGTCCCTCCCACAGCTGTGCTTGGTTAGTTGAGAGGTCTTGGAACTAGTGATGATGATTCTAATAGAGAAGTTCTGGAGAACAAAAGAGGGAAGATGTGACCAGTGCTGCCCTTGACTGAAAGGCTGTTTGGACGTAGAGAGAGCATGTTTGTTCTGTGTAACCACAGGGGGAGGGACGGGGTAAATAGACCAAGAGGTCTGAGGAAGGCAGGAAGATTTAGATCAGTAAAAGGAAGAATTTTCTAAAGCCATTTGGAAAAGGAAATCCATTTAGTTTTCTCTCATGTTCCATTTATCCAAAGTCACATGCAGGAGAAATAAAGAAATGGCCTAAGAAATAAAATGGCTCACCATCTGTTAAGAGATGGCATTTAGTATTCAATTATCAGAGGAGATTCTGTCCAAGATCCCTTATAGTCATGAAAGCATTAAAATCTAGAGCATGACTGAGATAGTGAATTCTTGGCAGTGACCAGGGCGGGGGATTTTTCTAACTTCCCCTTTGCGAAGCATCTGGATAATTTCTCTAGGGGTCTAGAGAAGTGCTGTAGTTTCTGGGTAGAGTGGGAAAAAATGTGTCCACCCTCAAGTTTCCATAGGTTATGCTCCCAGACTATTGTTCTTTGTTTTAAAATATGGATCTCATTGTCTAAAATTGGCAAGAAGTTGCTGCATATTAACTCCTCCCATTGCAAAGGAAATAGAGCAGAGGAGAAGGTGAAGGAGGCGGAAAGGGAAGAGGAGGAGAACTGTGGGTGTAGGAAAAGAATTATTCTTAGAACATGAAGGACGGAAGAGCCCTTGAAGGTGATCTGGTTTGGCATTGCCCAAACTTGACTAAGTGACCTTATTACTTCAGTTGAATCACTTCTTAAAAACTTAAATAAATGTATTGGAAGTGGGGACTAGGTATCTCTATTACCATAATGGAAAACTCTGCATATCTTTGTCATAAATAGAAAGAAACTGTAAAAACAAACAAACATGAGAAAAACAACTTTATTCAATTCCAGCTGGATATGATTTCCCGTGGAAGCTCTGAGCCAGAGGGCTGCTCGCTCTTTGTTACAAAAGGAGATGGATGAGTGTTAGGGAGGTGTGACAGACATCTTAGCACCAAACTGTGACTTTCTTCTCATATAACAGGAAGGAAAGAGAATCGAGGGGAACACACTTCACTCATGACTTTCACTACTATTTAACCCCTAACATCGAAAATGGTCGTGCATATAATCTCTAAAATTGTCATGCATATCACAGGAATTCAGAAGAAACTCTCCCTCTGGAAGCCTCTCCTTAAGGAAATCTCAATCTCTCCTCTCCACAGAGTTCCCAGCACCATGAGGGCCTGGATCTTCTTTCTCCTTTGCCTGGCTGGGAGGGCCTTGGCAGCCCCTGTAAGTACCTAAAGATCTTACCTCTTGCTCTCACCTCCTAACACCAGCTCCAGGGATTCCGAACCTGTCAGATGGTGACAAGAACTTCCCTGTCTGATTGTCGTATTTTTTTTTAAAAGACTTTTTTTCTTAAACTTATAAGCTCAAACAAAAACTGGGATGAAGATCCCTGGGTGGAGGTTCCATTGTAAACAAAGTTCCATGGAATGTGAAGATAAGCTTTTTAGCAGTCAGAGCTTCCCAGCAATGGCCTAGGGTTGACCTCTTCATCATATGAGGAATTTGAGCTGCAGGTGGGGTAGGGATGCTGGTGGGCATGATGTTAGAAGATGGGCAAGCCACAAAGACAGGGATGAGTTGTCTTCTGAAACAGGGAAGGTTGCTTGGTTGTAAGCAATAGACTTCAATCTGACTAAATTAGGGCAGAAACAGATACAGATTAAAAAAAAAAATCAAAGGGCTTAGGGAGGACTGGAAAAGGCAGCTCCTGGAATTGGGAGGGAGAAATTACTGGACAGTTTGAGGAGTTGCCATCTGAGTGAATCAACTCCAACAATTTTGCCTCTCAAAAGAATGTGCCAAGAAGATTTAAAAATATATAGCAAGAGTCAGTCCAGCTGAAGGTGGGCCCTGAGCCCTCCTTCTTAGTTTGGGGAGTGTGGGGTACCTTGATTGCCAGTCCCTCTAAGAATTGCTCACAAAGGGTCAGGAGCAGCTATCCACAGAGGAGTTGAAGCCATCGTCAGGAAAGGGGGAGGGAATGTGCAGCAGGCAAAAGAGGGGTTTCTTTCAACCAGCAACCCTCTTACTCGCTCTTCACTGGGAGGTGCAAGTGATGATAGACCCTGGGCTTACCTGGGCTGGTAGATACTGGGCAAAAGATTTGGCGCAGTTGGCATTATTTTTAGAAGCTGCTCCAGGCAGCCAGAAGCCTCAGAATTATGTGTTATTCTCACCTCTTCCTATTGCAAGTTGAAATTGCAAGAAAGAATTGTCTAATAATATTAATGTGAATAATAACAATAATAAGATAATAACATCTTTTAAAATTCATGATGTTATCCCTGGGTGTCAGTTTTCCCTTCTGCAAAATGGGGCAGTTGGTCTGGATCCATGATTTTCAGACTTTGTAGGAATTCAAAGCAGCAGAAATGCTTTTCTAAGCTAAATCTTACATAGAACCATGTATATAAAATTTATAAAAGGGGTGCTGCTCCAGTGTTCACATGTCTGGTTCTCCTTTGCTCTGTCTCCCACTCATGGCATCTCCTGCGGCACAGCCTTGGGGATCTCCAAAGAGCTGCTCTCCAGAATCCCCCAGCCTGTGTTCTAGCCTATGTTTGGAAGCGAAATTGACCTTGGGCCTGACCGCCTCTCTGAACCCCACTTTCTTTTCTAGCAGCAGCAGGAAGCCCTGCCTGATGAGACCGAGGTGGTGGAGGAAAGCGTGGCTGAGGTGGCCGAGGTACGTGGTATGGCCCCAACATCCCCCCACCCACGAGTCCCCTGGAGAATCCAGGCAGGTGTCGTGGGGCTTGATGCTGGTCTGGAGCGTTTGTCCCTCTGTACACACTCAGCACAGATGAAAATCCTGAGTATTCCCCATGGCCAGACACACTCCTGAGTGCTTTCCAGACCTTCAAAGGAACCCTACAATTGGGGGCCAGAATTGTGGCTTTTTTTTTTTACTTCAGACATCCTCAGGGCATCATCATCATCATCAAGGATTTTAATCGTTTTTAAACTGTGGGACACGTTTTCTTCTGTGACCACCCATGGTCTCCCCCTAGGTAAAACAGATGAAAGAGGAGCTACTCAGGTGTGGCTGTCAGGGGAGGAGGGCTTGGCACTTCCTCTTGCCTTGACACCCCTGGTGTCCTCTGAGTCATCTCAACAGAATTCCAGGGCATTATAAAACCCATTATAGTGGGTCTGAAGGATTGAATGTAAAGTTCCAGTCCCAGCATCTGTGCTCTCTGGGCCTGGGTCCAGCCCACCTTTCCCAGCTTGTCTGTTATGACCCCCTTGGGGACACCTGAAGCTTCAGGCAAGTCCCCCTCTACTCCTCGCCCTTTTCTTCTGGGTCTCGGACAGGGGTGGGGACCATTTGACTCATTCATCTCCCTCCCTCCCAGGTACCTGTGGGAGTCAACCCTGTTCAGGTGGAAGTAGGAGAATTTGATGAAGGTGCTGAGGAAACCGAAGAGGAGGTGGTGACTGAAAGTAGGTTGCTTCTCTGTGACTTGGCATATCCAGTGTGCCCTTGATGCCTGGCCTGGGAGCTGGGGCAGCCTATGTGAGGTTGCTTCCCGAGGAAATGCAGGGTGGGGTCTTCAGTGGGCTATGGGGGGGAAACAGCTTTGACTTAAAGGTTGGGAAACTGTCTGGCACTCAGTCTCCTGGGATCCAGCAAGATCAATTTATAGCCAGGTCATCCGTGCTGTCAGGGACAGGAAGAGAAGTTCCTGCAAATGGCTCTCTGCCCTGATTCTAAAGTTGGATTTCACATTCCTACTGAGGTCACTGGTCACATCTGGTCACTGAGATCTTGTTGCCTCTGTCTCAGCCCAACCCCCACATAGGGGCAGATCTGAGAACAGAGATGAGGAGCTTGCATACTCATTTGATTTTCACATGTCCCACAGAAATGAGGTCCTGAGGGAATGAGGCCTGACACAACTCATATGATGCTACCTGTGGGTTGGTGCCAGAGGGAGAGACCTGACCTAGGGCCTCTGGCTGGAGCCCGCATCACTGAGGCATTTGTACTCAACGGGTTAAGACCATGAACTTTGGAAGAAAGCCCACCAGAGTTCGAATCATGGCATCTCCACAACAGCTTGATGCATTCCTCTGAGCCTCACGGTCCTCAGTCTGCAACATGGGATGATGAAGATGGGAGACTCTTGTCCCAAGGATATACACAGTTTTCTGAGACAAAGCATGACAGCACTTGGCCCAGTGCCTGGCAGACAAGGCATCAACAAAGGATGATTGAAATGCCCAAAATAAAGCAACATAAGGAAAAGGCTGCATTAAACTCTTATCCTGAGTGGATAACTAATGGTCTTTAGACGTAGCTGGGCACAGAGTTTTTGTTGGAGCAAAGGGGCCTCTGCTGAGTCATGTTCCTTCCCTCCTCCACGCCCACCTCATCCGGTGTTTACCCGACACAGCCGAGCTCTATTGTCCAGTGTGGGTCTGGGGCTCTTCTCCCCTTTCCTTTACAGCCACTCAAGTCACAGCACCCTGGCTCCGTGACAACAGCTGATTATCCAAGACATTCTAGAAAGTCTATTCTAGAATCCTGAAATGTCTCATTGTGATTGCTTCAGCTGAGCCTAGAACACAATGGGTGCTTCAATCCTCAGGGAAACTGTATGGCATCTAGTGTTTCTGGGTCCCAGACTGAGACTGAGACTTTTTTTTTTTGAGACAGAGTCTCACTCTGTCACCTTGGGTAGAGCGCCGTGTAATAACCTAAGTCTCTTGGGCTCAAGCGATCCTCCTGCCTTAGCCTCCCCAGTAGCTGGGACTACAGGCACCCGCCACAATACCTGACTAGTTTTTCCATTTTTAGTAGAGATGGGGTCTCACTCTTGCTCAGGCTGATCTTAAATTTTTGAGCTCAAGCAATCCACCTGCCTCAGCCTCCCAGAGTCACTAGGATTACAGGTGTGAGCCATCATGCCCAGCCCTAGACTGAGCCTTAAGCCCCACAAAGAGTGCCTGACTTTGACCGAGCCACTAATCTCCAGGCTGACTGAGCCAACTGCTCCCCTAAGTGAGGATTGCTAGGCCCAGTGCAAGAGCAGAGAGGATGGCTTAGAGCTGCCTTAGCCCAGATAAGGAACCACAGCCAAGGACTGCTGGCCTGATCTGCCTCAATAGGGTTGGGTGGATGCACCAGCCTGGGTGGTGCTAACTCCATGCCCTTGTTCCCTACCAGACCCATGCCAGAACCACCACTGCAAGCATGGCAAGGTGTGTGAGCTGGATGAGAACAACACCCCCATGTGCGTGTGCCAGGACCCCACCAGTTGCCCTGCCCCCATGGGCGAATTTGAGAAGGTGAGGGCTGAGGGACAGGGGGTACGGGTTGGTGATTGGGCCCTTGAAAACACAGTGGCCATCCAGAAAACTGTTGGCTTGGACTTGGATTGCTCTGGGGCTCTAGTCTTAGAAGTCCTGTTGCTAGAAGCAATCCCAGCAGGAAAGTGGAGATGAGTCAGAGGTGAGGCCCTGTCTAACAAGGGATTGCCCCAGAAACCAACAAGAATTTATTCAGCACCGTCAGGTTCCAACCCCTATGCCAAGAGAACATAGCTGACATGGGAGTATGAGCGGAGAAGGGGCAGAGGCTTTCTCAACTTGCGATCAGCTGAGCAAAGCATCAAGTCCAAACATGTGAGTTCTGGGGACAGACTGAAGGTTGACTTCAAACCTCATCTCCATCACTTGTTATTGGTGAGATCTTGTTGCAGTTGCTGAACTTTTCCAGGCCCAGTTTCCTCTCATCTAAAGAGGATAACAATAGTTCTTGACTCACAGGATTGCTGTGGGGATTTGTCAGATAATGACAAATAGTAAGTACCCAGTAAACGCTACTTTTTTTTTTAATTATCTCCCAGACATGTCCATTCTAGCTCATTAGGACCCACCCATCCATCCATCCATTCATCTATCCATCCATTTATCCAAGTAAATATTTTTTTTTTTTGAGACAGAGCCTCAAGCTGTTGCCCTGGGTAGAGTGCTGTAGCATCACAGCTCACAGCAACCTCCAACTCCCGGGCTCAAGCGATTCTCCTGCCTCCACCTCCCAAGTAGCTGGGACTACAGGCACCTGCGAAAATGCCTGGCTATTTTTTTTTTTTGGTTGCAACCATCATTGTTGTTTGGTGGGCCCAGCTGGATTCGAACCCGCCAGCTCAGGTGTATGTGGCTGGTGCCTTACCCGCTTGAGCCACAGGCGCCGAGACTAAGTAAGTATTTTTTGAGTGCCCACTCATGCCACCCATTGTGCTAGTGGCCGTCTAGCTTAAGGCAACAAATCTGGGATCAGCATTCTTCCTACAACTCCCCATCTTCTGGCTTCTCCATCTTCAGTCTCTCCCCAAGACAACACAGTCTCTGGGTTCCAAATCTTATTTTTATTACGTATTTATTTTTTATTTATCTATTTTTGAGTCAAAGTCTTACTCTGTCATCCTGGGCTTGAGTGTCATGGCGTCATAGCTCATAGCAACCTCAAACTCTTGGGCTCAAGTGATGGTTATGCCTCAGCCTCCCAAGTAGCCAGGAATATAGGCACCCTGATCATTTTTCTTCTTTTTAGTAGAGACAGGGTCTTTCCTTGCTTAGACTGATCACAAACCACTGAGCTCAAGAACTCTGCCCCCCTTGGTCTCTCAGAGCTAGGATTACAGGCTGGCAAGAACCACTGTGCCTGGCCAAATCTTATTTTTAAGTATTTATTTATTTAAGAGACAATTGTTTTTTTCTATTGTCCAGAATGGAGTATAGTGGCAGGATCATAGCTCACTGCAGCCTTGAACTCCTGGTCTCAAGTAATACTCCCCCTTCAGCCTCCTGAGTAGCTGGGAGTAATAGGTGTGAACGACCACAATCAGCTAATTAAAAAAGTTTTTTTGTACTGGTAGGATCTCACTACATTACCCAAGCTGGTCTTGAACTCCTGGGCTTAAGCAATCTTCCCTCTTTGGCCTCCCAAAATACTGGATTATAGGTGTGAGCCACTGCACGTGGCCTGAGTTCCAGGTTTTAGCATCATTGTTAACTTTGCCTCCTTCTCACCCTGACCTTCACCTTCACATCCCACCGATCACCAGTGCCCACCAATCCTCCCTCCACAGATATACCAAGCAGTGCTAAGAAAGTACGTGCAGGGTGCTCAACACAGGGCATTCCTCCTGGTGCAGCTACTTACTGCCATTGTCCCCACCCAGCCCTCAGCATCTCTGCTTTGCCACCCTTATGCTCTGAGATTTATTGGGAGGACTCAAATGACTCAGCATATAGCTGTGCTTACAGCTAAGATTTATTCGTGTGACATAATTCAGTATATACAGAAGCATAAGAGAAAAGACATAGGCAGAATTTGGAGGGATCCATGTGAGACTTGCTTATTCTCTGCCTTCTGTGGGGTCACACAGAGGACACACTTACCCTATCTACAAAGATGAAGTCACATTTGAATGATGTTTCTGCACAGAGGGGCTCATTAGAGACCCAGCACTCACATTTCTTACTGGGGGCTGGTCACATAGGCACACTCTGTCTAGCACATACCAAAATTCCACACACCTCGAAGAAAAGCAGATTTCAGGTTAAAGCAGACTGTTTGTGCAAGCAGTCTAGGCACAGTGAGCCATCCTTATCAGTTAGGGAAAGATTTATAACTACACAGGGAGTTGTTTACCAGACCAGCTCCCAGACACCAGCCAAGGACCTGACAAGCAGGCCCTGTTAAGGATAATGAACCTAGGCCGGCTCTGTCAACTTTTCTTTGCACACTCTTGTCTTTTTCCTGTCCCCATCTTTAACTCACTCTTCAAATATCTTCCAGATTTGTTTTCCGTATCTCAGCCCTGACTCATTTGTGCTTTTTGCTCAGAGACAATTGCTGGCTCTCAACATGATCTAGACATTGACCTGGGAGCTCAGAGAGTGGGTTCATGTTCCAGCCCTAAACTAACTCGTACCCTCATCTCTGAAATCGGCAAGGATGCTGATATACCAGAAAGGGCTTTGGGAATGATGGAGGGGATGTTTGTGTTTTGTCATCAGGTGTGCAGCAATGACAACAAGACCTTCGACTCTTCCTGTCACTTCTTTGCCACAAAGTGCACCCTGGAGGGCACCAAGAAGGGCCACAAGCTCCACCTTGACTACATCGGGCCTTGCAAATGTGAGTCTCTTCTTGGGCCCTTCCAGACTCCCATTTCTGAACTGGCACTGAGGCTGGCTGTGCTAACCCCATGTTATCTGATTTGGGGCAAATGTCTTTCCCTTTCTGAGCCTTCAAAAATGACGTGGTGGTCTATGAGCAGATTCCTTTTAACTCTAAGTTCAGGATTCCTCCTGGGGAAGGATTGACTTCATGGAAACTCAAGAGCAGGGAAGATTTCCAAAGCTTTTCACTAGCATGCAAGATAACTGCTCTTTATTTCTTTCTCTGTGAAGAAGTTCTTCTATAAGTCTAACCCAAATCTTTCCTGCTTCAAAACTGTAAAGCAAAAATGAAGTCTAACCTAGGCCTACGATGAATTTTTAAAATGTTTGAATTTGAATGGTTTGAAATAGAGACATGCCTGTCCATTTCTTTTGGGCTCTGCCACCCAGCACTGTCATATCTCTGGCCTTCTGCTCTATTACATTCCTATCTGCCCTCTGAAGACAGATGATAACCACCCTTTTCTAGAAACCTGAGAGTCAGGTGTTTGGGGAGGGATGCCAGGGTGTTTGTTATGTGGCTTTTGTTAGTGACCCCAGCTGCAGACTCAGCTTGCTCAGGTGCCTCATTCAGCATTCTCCTTGTCACTGAAAACATCCAAGCCCACACCTGCTCCCCCTCCAAGATAACATCCACATTGTGTGTCTTGCATATTCTGGCATCGGATGGCTCTGGGGAGAGCCACTCACCTGCTCCAGGTGTATCGGATGCAGAAAGGTGTATGAGGGACAGAAACAGGTCGTCCTTGGGGTTCACCCCTTCTTCCAATTATGGGGCCCTGGGTATAAAATTAAAACTAGAGAAGGAGGGGTGGGGGTTGTGGAAATATTGGTAGGAAATTCTAGGGGCAATGAGACAAGTGTTCCAGGGAGCCTCTACCAAGTGGCATGGCTTCCCCTGAGGCATATTGCCCACTCACTCCAACTCTTGGTGTGTGATGCCACTCACCCCAACTCCTACTATTTCCATCATGGATGTTTGCTTCCATGCCCCAGGTGGTGATGAAGGTAGCCCCTGCAGAGGGGACTTTCCATGGTCCAAAGTTGAGACCATGGGCAACCACACTGGCCTGGATGCTAAACGAGGCCCTGTCAATGTGGTCTTGAACAAGTCCGTTCTCTCCATGTTGACCTCTAATATATCCAATAAGAAGGGTGGACTTGGATGAAATCTTAAGATGCAACATTATGGCACTCTAAGTTCCAAAGACCAGGGTGGAATCACTATCTCTAAGAAAGTTGTAGTGGTTAAACTTTCCTGATTCCTCTACCTTCCACCCCCACCCATCCGGGCCAGTGGATAGATGTGATTCCTCAGCCTCCCAGTTTCAATCACCTGCCAGTGGCTGACATCACGAGGGTGGGTCCAGTCTCTGCTAAGGTCACATCCAGGTCTCAGCACCCAGAAAGGTACAGGAACCACTGGGGTGAACCGTTTCTTTCCCTCAGTGATCAGCTCAAGGCTGAGGAAGCAGCGGACATGCCTTGGCACTTTCCCTTTTCAGAGCCTTCTTACCCATATACAGTTTCCTTTGCTGATTGTCCTGTGAAGAAACTGGCCCAGAGAGGCCACACCACTGTGCCAAGGTCACGGATGGAGGTGGTGTGGGCAGAGGGCCCAGGCAGCATGTCAGCCCTCTGTAGGGAGGGGCAGGTCTGTGCTGACCACCTTGTGTTTGGGACCCTAGACATCCCCCCCTGCCTGGACTCCGAGCTGACGGAATTCCCCCTGCGCATGCGAGACTGGCTCAAGAACGTCCTGGTCACCCTGTATGAGAGGGATGAGGACAACAACCTTCTGACCGAGAAGCAGAAGCTGCGAGTAAGTGGTCTCTTCCCATCCTGTCCCCGGGTATCTGCCTGGCCCTGCCGCCCCATGTTGGCTGATCCCATCCATTCCTAGAACTAGGTCCCCAACTGTAAGTTGACATCACCTGGAGAAGTGCCTCTGCCCTGGTACAGGGCACCTGCTCCTCCTAGTTGCCTCTGGAGCACATTTACATCTTAAAGGCCCTGAGAAGTCTGACAGTAAGGAGACTTGCTAATTTTGTGTAGCCTAGCATTAAAGAAAGGTGACACAACAGCCCTATTCCTTTTTCTTTCTGGGTCTGTCGATCTTAAATTTTAAAGAGCCTATCGAGTACTCTGACGTGCTGGTAAAATGCAGATTCCTCAGCCCACCTCAGGCCTACGTAAACAGTGTCTCTACAAAACAAGGCCCAGAAAGCCTCATTTTAACACCTGGCCTGGTGGCTTGGTGTGGACAGCTCTGTGGAGAACCTTTTGGGATCACCCCAGGCCTCCACTTCTGTGAATGGGATGCTGGTATCTGTCATACCACTTCCTCCCCTCATTGTGAGCTGTGGCCTGGCTGGTCTCTGCCTGCTCTGCCTTCTGTCAGAGGTGGGAGGCCCAAACCATCTCCCTGCACCTTTGTCACACACCAGGTGAAGAAGATCCACGAGAATGAGAAGCGCCTGGAGGCCGGAGACCACCCCGTGGAGCTGCTGGCCCGGGACTTCGAGAAGAACTACAACATGTACATCTTCCCTGTGCACTGGCAGTTCGGCCAGCTGGACCAGCACCCCATTGATGGGTAAGGTCCCAGAGCTGTGGGCAAGGCTATGGCCAGAAATCCTCTCTGCAGCTTCTGCTGCTTCCTGCCCTGGGCCACGGCTTGCCTGAGGATTGGGGCAGAAGGGACAGGCATCCAGAGAAAGGATGCCGAGCTGGGAGGCAGAGAAGACGCTCTCTCAATGCCAGAGGTGGAAGTTGCTGGGAGCGGAAAACACCTCCTTAACCCTGCATGTGCTGAGGCTTGGGTACCCAATAGTGAGGGAGACTGAGTGAGGAAGCAGTACCAGGCTGCGGGGGGGACAGGGGTCGGGGTGGGAGCAGCCACATGTTCACTGTCCTTCAGCAGACATCCAGGAGAAAAGCGGCCACCCGGTAGTGTCTAAGCCCCATCCCAGGGCCTAGTTCCAACAAGGCCTGACTGCCCTTGGACATTTCCTAAAAAATTCAAAGTCAACCCATCCGTATTGCAAGCCCCTCATTTGAAGGCCCATGTCCCTTGTCCAACCGAGTTATGAAGTGCCTTGTGCCTGCACCGCAGACCAGGCAGGTGTGTGGTCAGTTAACAAATGCTTCCTGGGTGTTCTTTACGTGCCCAGAACTACTCTAGGCAGGGGACTGAACAGAATCACAGCTGACATGGTCCGTGCCCTGTGTTCTTACCCCTGTCACCCCCTGCTGACCTTCTCGTGTGGTGATGGTGATGGGGGTAAGTATACCTGCTCAGCCCCAGCCAAAGCAAGTCACACTTGCCCTTCTTGGAGCCTTTTTAACTTTTTCCTTTGATTGTGAGAAGCAGAGCATCACACAGAGGGGACAGTGGGCTCCCATACTCACATGCTCAGGGGATCTCCTCCCTGGGATGCTCACCCCTCACTCCATGTCCAACCCGTGTGCTTGGAGGCTGCCCACTCTGTCAGCTGAGGTCTCCTGAGCTCTGGGAAGCTCCTGGCTGCTTCTCTCCCAGGCTCTTGTGTGGCTGGGATCCAACTGAGTTACTCACTGTGGCCGGGAGGGGAATGTCCAGAGGAACATCTGGAGCTCAGACTGCAATGTTGGGGGGACATTCCCAGATGGGGCCATAGGGACTTAGCATCTTGGAAAGTGCTCCAGCCAGGGTGAGGGGATACCAGTAGCAGAGTGCTGCATATTTTGACTTTAAGTTTCTGTGCCTCTCATTCTCAGCCAATTAGGAAATAATTAAATGCACCAAGAGACCTCTGTTATTGAGTCCCCAAGACCTCAGAACTGGAAAGGCCCTTACAACCAACTCGAGTCTCTTTTCTTTGGTGAAGGGAAAAACAGGCTTGGGGCAATGCTGTGCTGTGAGTCCCATAGCCAGTCAGTGGCAGAGCTGGGGGTAGGCCCAGGATCCCGACTTTCTGTCCGGCTGTAAACGCCCTTCTCTGTGCCGGGGGGTAGGCTAACTCCACTGCTGCCTCCCAGGCTGACTGTGGGGACTTCCCTGCCTCTTCCCTGCAGGTACCTGTCTCACACGGAGCTGGCCCCACTGCGTGCTCCCCTCATCCCCATGGAGCACTGCACCACCCGCTTTTTTGAGACCTGTGACCTGGACAATGACAAGTACATTGCCCTGGAGGAGTGGGCCGGCTGCTTCGGCATCAAGGAGAGTGAGTGTCTGAGCAGAGGTCACGGAGCCGGCCGAGCACTGCTCCTGGGGTGGGGTCTGTCTCCCCTCCTCTGTGTGTCTGTCCTCTCTGCCTGTCCCTGCTCTCTGTGGCTCATGGACTCCAGTCTGCTCTTCCTGTCTGGATTGGCCTCACTCTCGGGCATCTTCCTGACCCTTCTCTGTCCATTTGACTGTCTTTTTCTCTTTCCTTTCCTCAAGCATTGTGCCAAATGCTATTTTGGGAATTGGCAGCCATGCAGAGAGGAAACAGGAAGTGTAACTTGGCAGCGTGTGTAAGAGACAGGGACAGGCCAGAGGCTGGGAGACCAATGAGCGTCGGTCACCTACTTCCTGGGTGACCTTGGGCCTGTCACTGGGCCCTCTGCCCTGGGGTGGGTGGGAATACACTAGTCCTTGGGAAGTGCATCTTCATAGATGCAGGGCCTCGTTTTAAACTCTGCTCTCTTTTCTTATTTTGCAGAGGATATCGACAAGGATCTCGTGATCTGAACCCCCGCCTCCTTCCACAGTACCCGATTCTCTCTCTTGGCCCTTCCCCTTCCTGTTTCCCCCATTGTTTAAAATGTTTGGATGGTTTGTTGTTCGCCTGGGGACAAGGTGCTAACATAGATATAAATGAATACATTAACGGTGCTAAAAATGGAAATTCTAACCCAAGTCATGACATTCTTAGCTATAAACTGACTATCAAGGTCTTTCGCTCACTCACTAATAGTCCCATTTTTCTCTTGTCATTTGCTCTAGTCTGCCTTAATCACATATTGCATCTTCAGATTTTCTCTCTGTTATTCTGTAGGAGACTAATACTCACCAAGGCAGACTTCCTGTTAATTTTATTTCAGAGTATCAACTGCCTGAGGGTCTCCCCCAGGTGGCCTGGAGGTGGGCAAAGGGGAGTAACGGATACATGATGTTGGCAAGGATGTTTCTGGGGCTAGAGGATCAGTGTTGGGAGAGAGCCCTGCAGAACCCACCAACCACAACCTGGTTTGTCTGGGACTGTGACCAAGAGAAAGATTCTGGGGCTGCGTTATAGAAGTCGATCAGTTCTCACGTGAACCCAGTTCATCACCATTTCCTCCTTCACCTCTCAGTTTCTCTTCACATTAGGCAGTTTGTTCCCTTTGGGGCCATGGACTGTCGGTTCTCTGGGGAGCCGTGGGTCACACATCCTACAGGGCTTCTCCTCTCCTGTCTTTTGAAGATTTGGGCTTCTACTCAGGGGCTTCGGGGACTGAGAGGCTGTTTCAGCCAGAAGGTCAAAACCAAGGATGAGATGCAGAAAGTTGTAACACAGTGAAAGTGGAGTTGGCAAATTGGTTGTTTTTTCCTCCCACATTTGGATGGTTTTCATAAGGTTTCTAGCATCTTCGTCCTTTTAATCTCCCCCTCCTTTTTTCTTTTATTAATCAAGAGAAACTTCCAAGTCAATGAGATGGTCGGATCTCACAGGCTGAGAACTCGTTCACCTCCAAGCATTTCATGAAAAAGCTGCTTCTTGTTAATCATACAAACCTTCACCATGATGTGAAGAGTTTGGCAAAATCTTTCAAAATAAAAAGTAATGACTTAGAAACTGCCTTCCTGGGTGATTTTGCATGTGTCTTAGTCTTAACCACCTTATTACCCTGACACACAGAAGCACGGCGTGCGTGTCTACACATGACTGCACAGATGCCAACCTTTCCAAGCACACTATTATGCTTTTGTATTCACACCTGAACACAGACTTTTTTATACACAGGGAACTTATGGTTCCTTTAAACACTAATTGAGCCGTTTTAATTTAATGACTTATGGTCTCATCCTTTTTCATTATTCCGCTCCATTATCAGCACCAGGCTAAGCAACTATCTCCTCTCATTAACAATAGATTTATTCATTCATAAATTCATCCATCAAATATTTATGATGTATCTACCCTATACCAGATCCCATGCCAAGCACTGGAGACACAGCTATGGCAAAGCAGACGAAACCTTTGTTCTTTTGGAGCTTAGAGTGCAGTGATACATACTTTAAATAGTCACATAGTGAAATATAAATACTGAGATGTCACAGATGCAATGAAGAAAGGGTACAAGAGACCATGAATGTAACAGGGAGGACACAGTATTATTCTAGTGTTACACTGTTCCAGATGGTAGCCACTACCCATGAGTTAGTTGGGTAGATTGAACTTCAATTAAAATTTAAAATGCAGTTCCTTAATCACACTAGCAACATTTCAAGCATTTGATAGTCACAGAGGGTCACCCTATTGAACAGAAGAGATCTAGAATGTTTTCATCACAGAAGGTTCTATTGGACATTGCTGTTTTTAGGTCATCGTAAGTCCACAGAGCACTTCAAAGCTCATGCATGGTCATCGTGCTAGCATATTTTGGACTGGTGTCCCAACGTTCCCCTTAGAGATGAAGAAACGGGCCCAAGAAGTGTGTGTTCAATTGCAATGGGTCACACACTGGATCTTCAGGTGTCAAGCCCCTTCTTATTTTAAGATTCACAAAATAATACAAGGCTATAAAAAATGTCAAACTGTGTTTTAGTGTTCCCTTTACATAACAGAAAAGAGAAGAGAAAGAGATTGGTTGGTTTGGTATTGGCTATTATCGGAATACAAACCCGGCACCCATCTCATAATCTCTAGCAATCTGCAGAGAGATGAATTAGGACAAAATTTCAGGATTGTCTCATTCATTTGGCACCATTTATTAGGTGCCTGCAATGTGTTATGCACTATCCTATCATCTTATGAGTAAGATCCGGGCTTCCCTGGAGCTTTCTTTCATTCTAGCCAGGCAGAAAATACGTAAGTTAATGAAACTGTTTCAGATAGAAATGTGTATAAAGGAAATAAAGCAGGGAGCTGTCACAGGAAATGACTTGGACCTGAAGCTCTTGTGAGTAGGGTGGGAGATGTGATATTTGCCCTGTGAAGAACAGCTCTGCCACCAACTTACTGGGGTTCCAGGAAGTTGGGTGATTTGTTCATGTGATGAGGCAATAAGAAATGGGTGGAGGACTGGAACCCAGAACTTTGTCCCCCAAGTCTGAGTACCTCCCTATGGGGAGCTCCTCAGAGGTTTCAAGGAAAATCCAGAGCCAAGGAGACAGAACATGAATCAGTCTAAGGTCGTGGGAGAATACGTTAGGGCTGCACACCCTGCTGGCTTTGGTAAAACCAATGAGCTAAATTGACAGAGGCTCTCAGAATCCAGAATTTTTATTTTTTTTTTTTGAGAAGGAGCCTCAAGCTGTCACCCTGGGTAAAGTGCTGTGGCACCTCAGTTCACAGCAATCTCCAACTCCGGGGCTTAAGCAATTCTCTTGCCTCAGCCTCCCAATTAGCTGCACAGCAATCTCCAACTCCTGAGCTTAAGCGATTCTCTTGCCTCAAGTAGCTGTGACTACAGGTGCCTGCCACAACGCCCAGCTATTTTTTGGTTGTAGTTGTCATTGCTGTTTGGCAGGCCCAGGTTGGATTCGAACCTGCCAGCTCTGGTGTATGTGGCTGGCGCCTTAGCTGCTTGAGCTATAGGCACCGAGCCAGAATCCAGAATTGTTAAAGGCAGTGACCCCAATAGCCTCCTTCTGTCTGTTCCCTCCCCCTTTAATCACTTAAAAAACAAATAAAAGACCTTAACATTTAAAAGAAACTATATCATTGCTTTAGATAAAAAATTAGTTTCATTTTCCAGAAACAGATAAATCTTAAAGATAAATACAATAAAAACATGAATGCAATAAAAAATGTTATGAATGTGCCTCATGCTGGAAGAATGTTCTATTTCTTGTTAAAAGAAGAAATCTTAGAGACAGGCCAAAGAAGAACTGAATTACGATTAATTCAATGTTAATTAATGCCAAATGTATAACATCTCATACAATCATCTCCTGGCCCAAAGTGGTAGGCATCCTTCCCTTTGGGAATTCCTCTTCACGTGAAGGTGTATGTTCCTTGGAGCCATCTAGGCCCTTTTACAGACCATCAAGGAGGAGTTGGCCAGGCCCTTGAGAGCCCGGCCCTTCTTTTCTTTTCTTTTCTTTTTTTTTTTTTTCAAGCTAAGTATTCTTTATTATTTTATTTTATTTTATTTATTTATTTTTTATTTCTTGAATGTATGTATTTTATTATTCTTCATTACATTATTTCCCCCCCCCACCCCTCCGTGGTAAGACAGAATTGATTTACAGAAAAGAATACAGAAAACACCAAAGCTCCTGGTAGAGGGAGAGATTTCAAGTGGGGAGAGAGATGCTCT
>CAUYRH010084205.1:0-14879 GCA_963574655.1 Perodicticus potto
ACACCTATATATACCCTGAGGCTAGAGGCCTAGAGGAGGAGACGGGGAAAGACCAGGAGAGGAATGGAGAGAGCATCTCTCTCCCCACTTGAAATCTCTCCCTCTACCAGGAGCTTTGGTGTTTTCTGTATTCTTTCCTGTAAATCAATTCTGTCTTACCACGGATGGGTGGGGGAGGAAAATAATGTAATGAAGAATAATAAAATACATATATTTAAAAAAAAATTAAAAAAATAATAATAATTCACCTGTGAGCAGGACAACTCTCCCAAGGAATCCACTCAGGGCCACCTCCCTGGAACGTTCCTGTGACCCTGGGACATTGTCAGATGGCAGATTGGATCTTAAGCAGTGGACAATGTCGAATTTCCTCCAGGCCCAATGGGATAAGAGTGGAGAGACAGATTTCATTGAATTTAGGAAAAGTAGGCTGCTAAACACTTCCTACGCATTCATGTTTAGAAATAAGACTCCTCTGATAGAAACCAGACAGGGGAATATCACTGACACCTCTGTGAGCCCCTTTGCTTTACATTTATATATTATAACACTTTCACATTTTCAAAATGATCCTAGCAGATTCTCCCTGTGACCATAGGTGAGAGAATTTGCCTGAATGCACCAAGCTAGACAGGGAAAAAACTGTGGCTGGCCAGAGGACATAATGTGCTTTAAGGCAAACAATTTTTAAAAGACACACCCACAAAAGTACTACCAAGAGAACTGTCAATCCAGATTGAAAAGTATATCTTCTAAAATGTGTGAGATCGTGGCCCTCTCTGCTTTTCTTCAGCAATGATTTTCAAAATGTTTTCTGAATTGCCACAGACATTATACTAGTTGCCTTCAGGGATGCTTAGTGGGATAACCCATAGCTCAACTGTCCTTTTCCTACCCAGTTATAAGAGTTCAACCCTACGTATGTGAGTTGGGTTCTGAAAATAGAGTGCATCTCACATGGTTTAACTTGAAGAGTTTTGCCACTTTTGAAGACTGTTATAAAAAAAAAATTTTTTTTAAGTTTCTTCCAAAAACTCTCATTGCTGGCTGCCCAAAGAATGACAAATCAAGTCGCTAAACAATCATTTTGGAGCCTGCCAGGCAAGCGTGTTCACGCTAAATGACATTAACACTTTCAGCTTAACTTGTTTTATTTTTACTTGCTTTTATATTCAGATTTCCATTTCAGTTTCATATCCAAATGTCAAACAGTAATAAAGATTTCATCTAAAATGAAATATTGTTTGTTTGAAAATCCATAAGATGCTTTGACAGCAGGAGAGCAGGGCTTATACCAATTTAGTGAGAATCTAATGTGTTATATACATTCATCTCTAGAGTGTGCATGAGCTTTGAAAAGATGAGAATCCCATCTGCCTGTCGAACAGAGATTGGGGAGACAGATTTAAATGCTGGTTTTCGTCATTGTTGTATAATAACCAAGAACAAGCGATTGGAAACATCTGAGATGCTTTCTTCATTACAGGAAGGTTGGTTGAATGCTCTCTCTGGTCTGGCCACATTGCACTCTGCGCTCACCATGTTATGAAACAAATTTGCTAAAATAGCAGTTGCCTTTCTTTAAGCCCAGTAGGTTTTCTTTTTAAATGTTTGCCAATAACATTAGACTATTCTGCAAGGTCTCTTCCGTGCACAAATGGGGAAGAGTCCTCAAAAGCTCAGTTGAGAGAAGTTTGAGATTCCTGGTTTTCTCAAAATAAAAAAAAGTACAAAATGAAAAGAAAGTAAGCTGTTTAGACTTCAACACTAGCTGAGAGCCTGAACGGTGTGCTAGAAAGTGGCATCCTCCAGGACACATTGGTCTTGGGTACCATGGGTGACATCGTTCCCAGCCTGCCGACTTTTTCAGAGGCCTCTAAGAGTCATATGGCTGCAAGGCTGCCTTCTCTTTCACCCTCTGACCTGAGAAATGGCTCCATCAAAGCTCTAGTTTCTCAAGCTACAGCATCCCTGATTCTCCTGCTTCTCTCTTACCCCTCCCATCCAACCAATCACCATATCCTATTCCTTTCTTTGTCTAAATGCCCCTCAAATTATTTTATACCCTCTCCCTACCACCTCCTCCACCCCCATCAATGCCCTGGGTGAAGCTTTTGTCATGTATTAAACAGACCACTGGGCCAGCTCCTAACTCACCTTTCTACTCCTCATCTCCACCTCTTCCAATCCAAGCTCCATGCTGACCATAAGTGTGACCTTTCTAAATCTCAGTTCCAATCAGGCCACTGTTTATAATCTCTCCCTGGCTTCCTATTGCCTTCAGGATACAGTGAAAAGTCCTTAACTTCACACAAACTGGTCTGATCCTTTCTGGTCTCAGGCCTCATGACTCCCATGGCCAGCAGGCTCGGAGCTCTGAGGACATAGCAATGAACACGTTCAGTATATTAAAACAAGTGCTCAAGGTGACAACTCCTCACCTTTCATTCATCTTTGGATGTGCTCACTCTCTCGTGGGGAGACCTCTGAGTGGGGCACAGGCTGTGAGGCAGCAGGGCCCCCACAGCCTGGGGAGGCATTCAGAGAAGGACCCTCCACCCCCGCTGCTTCTCCCCTTTAACATCAAACATTATTTTCACCTGCCAGAAGTCACGTAGCCCAGACATGCTTCCCTTATTGGCAAGCACACAGCTTTTCCTCCTTAAAGTTAGTCTTTCCCCAGGTGTTAAGATTTGCCTTGTTAAAGATGCTTTATAAATAAAGCTGTTTCCACAGTTTGGTGCCGGCTGGCTGCAGACAGACCTCCCGGCCCCATCTTACCTTTTGTCTCTTGTGTGTTTTATGTCTTTCATGTCCTCCTTCGTCATTTCCCACCGTTTCCAGTCAGGTTATTTCTCCTTCCTCGAGCTGGGTCATGAGACCTCTGCTTTGTCCTCAGTGCAGGCTTTGACTCATCCTCCATGACTCACTTCAAATGCCACCTTCCCTAGAATCCCTTCACATCCTAGTACACTGATGTGAACACTTGTTCTGATATGCTGGAATGTTCTTTTGAGCACTTGTTCTAATATACTGAAAGTGTTTCTTAATATGTCCATCTTCTCACTATTTCACGATTCCCTCCAGGTCAGGGACCTGGGTGTCATCGGTATAAGCTGCTCAGTGTCTGGTATACAGCCATATCCCCAGTAGATGCTGACATAGTAACAATTCCCTCCAGGTCAGGGACCCCACTGTCATCGGTATAAGCTGCTCAGTGTCTGGTATATAGCCATATCCCCAATAGATGCTGATGTAGTAATGGCTCACTCTCTGCAGACACCTTCACTAGCTGGGGAGACAAGAGTCCAGGCTCCATTGCTCACTGGTGCAGTATCAATTCAACCTCATTAAGGCCCAGAATCTTGAAAAATAAAATTATAGGAATACATGGATTTGAGTTTATTCCAGCTCAAAATAAAGTTCTACAATTGTATAATCTCTAAGATTGAAATGATGGTCATTCCTTTTCTCAAGAAGAACCTCTAAAGAAGATCTACAGATCTTCTCAGACCTTCTTTGGCCTGTGGGTTCCTTAGACATCACGTTACCTAGGCCAGTCCACACAGATTAAGACAGGGCCCTCCAACGAATGAATGAATAAATGAACGGATGAGTAAATTCACTTCATTTATACTCTCCACTTTAAGAAATTCAAACCCTTAGCTGGGCGTTGTGGTGGGCGCCTGTAGTCCCAGCTACTTGGGAGGCTGAGGCAAGAGAATCGCCTAAGCCCAAGAGCTGGAGGTTGCTGTGAGCTGTGACTCCATGGCCCTCTTACTGAGGGTGAGAGAGTGAGACTCTGTCTCTACAAAAAAAAAAAAAAGAAAGAAATTCAAATCTTGGCATTGTGCCTCTGCTTCTACATCCTTTTTAAAAATCTAAGTAGATTTATTCAATGTCTACAGTCCTTGTTAATTACACATACACATAAATGTCTATATACACATACCGAGAGAGAGTAGCAATTATACAGCCGTACTGTAAGAGCAGTCCATAGAATTCTTATTTTAACAATAGCAAGGGATTAGTTTCAAAAGACAGAGTCAATGAGACCCTAATTTTATAGTGTCCATTTTATTAATGTGAGAAAAACGTGTCATTGGCACCGTGGTTTTAGCACTTAATCTTGCCCAGTAGATGACACGGGGACGCTCAGTGAGATCCCAGATAGCCACTTTCAAAGTCAAATGTATAATGGGAGAGCCATGTCACAGCAGAGGGAAAATTAACATTCATTAGCCTGCTGTAGAGGAAATATCTTGAAGCATAATGAAATAACATCTGAGCATCAAACTTTCCGTGATAGCCTTAAAATGTGCACCCACACATCTCCAACAGGTTGTTTTTACCTTAGATAAAAAATGAAAGCGTGACAGCAATGAAGTTGTAGTGGCACCTGGTACACTTTCTTCCCAGGGCAGACCAATTAGGACCCGTAGCCTTTAAATAGATGATTTTGTAACTTTCTGTCAAGGGAAATACTGCCAAACTTAGCAAGGGAAAAAAAAAAAAAAAAAGACAGCATTTGATTTGCCTCTGCTGTGACAGCTTTTTTCTCTGAAAAAGATCCTGGCCTCCCTCGCACGATGGCCCTGAAAGCTGAGTTTGATGTTTCTCTCTTCAATACGTGATCCAGAGTGCCCAGTAGGGTTGTGCTGGAAGAAATCCACTCCAGGCCCTGGCAGCTAGCAGAAAGCCATGTATCACCCATGCGTTAATCACAACCCTTTTTTAGTTGTAAAAGAAATAAGTGCCACCTCACACTGCCTTGAGGCAAAAGAGGATCGGTGACTCAAAGCCATCAAGAACCGGCCTGCTCATCTCTCAACTTCACTGTCCTCTGCAGCAGCTTCCACCTCCGGCCAGATCTCCGAAGTTGTGACTCCCACGCCCACCTGCCACAGCTCCAGGCCTTCGCACTTTCAGCCGAACAACCTTTCTACAACCGGGATTTTCTTTTTCATGTTGGCTTCTGACAGCAGTCCCAGTAAAGGTTGTCACTACCCATCCTGGGTCACTTAACTGTCACAGAACTAGTCAGGATAGCCCAAGAGATCCGGGCCTCTGGCTGGCCGGCTGAGGCCAGCTGGGGGCTGCTGGAGTGGGGGCAGGAGAGCTGAGAACAGAAAGGGTAATTCTCCATTCAGAAGGAAGGGAAGGGATACTAACAAGGCAAAAATAACAAGCGTTGAGTCCAACATGGAGCCGCACGTCATCCCCTAAGACAATGATTTTCAGTTGGTGTGCTGCAGCACACTGGGGTGCAGTGAGAGGTTCTTGGTTGTACTGAGAAAATTGTTAGAGATCGGTAATTAAATTATTTTTGAAAGACGTTCAAATCACAGTAAGTATATTCTGTTTTTACTCTTTCATTTGATCAACATAATTTGAGTGTGCCACGGAAGTTTTACTATAGGGTCAAGTGCGCTATGAGATAGAAAAGTTGAAAAACATGGCCCTAAGATGTGAACCTGTTTTCTAGACAAAAGAAAAAAAAGGTAAAAGCAAAGGCAATGAGCATGTGGCTCTTTTCAACAAACACACGTACCGCTGGGCTAGCTCAACCGTCTTCCTGATCTCACCTCAGAGCGTGTCTTCTTACAGACCTCTAAAACCTTCAAGCAAAAATTTTACAAAGGCCAAAGAGTGCTGTTGGCCTCCCTCTGTGCAATCCACAAGCACTCCAAGCTGAATTTGTCCTCGCCTGACCTCACCACATTTCCACTTGAACCTTCTACTCCCAGAGTCTCTATTTTCAGGTGCCACTGCCATCACCATCCTCCTGGTGACCTCAAAATAACTAATCCTTGGCTCTGCCCTCTCTCTCCTGATCTCCCACCTTCAATTCCACCATCTTCAGTAATACCCAAGGCCTGCCAATTCTTTCTTCTGAATGCAATGCTTCCCAAAGTCGTCCCTCAGGACATCAGGGTCCTCATCACCTCTCATCTGGAGTCCCGCAGTGACTCTGAGAGGCTCTTTAGCCCCGTGCTTGCTTCCCTCCTGGGCAGCTGCCCATAAGTTCTGACCCTTGTCAGATCCCCTGTCAGTTCCCACCACGTCACTCTCAGCTCTCCAAAGTGCAGGGGTTCTCCTTCATCTACTCCTGTGAATTTCAATGAAATCTTAGACAGAGACCAGGGCACTTGCCTCTCAGGGCTACTGTAATAAATTACCACAAATGTGTAGCTTAAAAACACAGCAGAAATTTATCTCCTCAGAGTTCTGAAAGCCAGAAACCCCAAATCAAGATGTCATGGGGCTGGCTCCTTCTGGAGGCTCTAAAGGAAAATCCATTTCCTGCCTCTCCCCAGCTTCTGCAGGCTCCCGCCATCCTGGGTGTCCTGGGCTGATGGACACATTACTTTATTTACTGCGTCCATCTCCACATCACCTTCTCCCCAGTGTCTCGCCTTGGGACAGTGTGTCTCCCACTCTCCTTCTCCTTTCCCTTATAAGGACTTAGTCATTGGGTTTGGGATCTAATTAATCTACCCAATTAATTCAAGATGATCTCATCTTGAGATCATTAATTTTTTTACACCTGCAAATACTGTTTCTAAATAATGTCACATTCACGACTAGCAGGGATTAAGATTTGGGAATACAGGTTGGGAGGACACAACTCAACTGACAATACCCAACATATGCAATGTTGATTATGCCTTATAAGCCAAGTCTCTCAAGTTTTTATTCTGTGACTTTCATGACTTGGGCCTCCCCGTCTCTTGCTCCCAGCTGCCTCCACTGGCCACCTCCATCATCGCTGGTTCCAGCCACACTAGGAGCTCCAGCCGATAGTGGAAACAGCCAGCTCTACGGCTGCCTCCTACCTCTACCCGAGATGCTTCCCCTCCCCTGCTGACGTATCACCCGACAGTGACCCTCCTGGGACTGAGACATCAAGGCAGAGGTCTCCTGTTAGTCACAAGTAAAACTTCTCACCACAACTTTAATCGGCTTTTGCAATGTTTAGGAAAAATATTAACCCTGTGCCAATTTTTTAAAAACTCAAGAGAGTCATATAGAAATTGTTTTTTTTTTCCAGCCTGTCCTTGGCAGCACGTGCCTGCTTTCTGATATCCCAGCATGTGGCTGGAGTTGAGTGAGGGCCTGTCCACCTTACTCCCTAACTCACCTCCAGTTCTCTTCCAGGCCTGCAGCCCTCACCTCCACGGACACTGTGCCCCATAGGCCGTCGAGGTCACTTCCTTCCTTGACCCTCAGCTGAATCATCTTCCGACCAGGGAAACTTCAGCTCATCCTGCCCCACCATGCTCCCATCTGTCCACATCCTGCCCAAAGTGGAGAGGCCACTTCACATATACGTGCACCGTCCACACATGAGCTGGCTCTCTTGGCTGTTCTCTCCTACCTCTATTTTTCACAGTTTATTACATATCCTTAAAAACAATCCTTAACCACAGCATTAAAGCCAAATCAGGCCACCACTGCCTGGGTCCAAACACCTGCTCACTCTGCAGTCCATCAACTGCCCCTTCTTTAAGCTTTTTTCCCACCCCCAGGCTGTCAGAGCTAGTTATTTCACCCTGGTGTCACTAAAAACTCAAGTGGCATGGAGGGAGGAAGAAGTGGTGGGATTGGTACTATTCCAAATATCTATTTACCATCCACACATTCTTCACTTTCTCCCTAAATTAGAGAAAAAGTTTGAAACGAGAACCCAACCACCCAGGTGGCTTTTAATGGAAAGAGTAAATTGCTTCATTTACTCCTCTGCTCTCCTTATAAACATTACAAACCTGTTCTCTGAAAGCCCCAGGGATGACCAAAGTCCTTCTGGGATTGTCAGCAAAGCGTGTTGTCGAGCCCCCTTGCTGAAGGAAGCCCACAACACTCTCGAGTCTGTCCTTTGCTTTACAATGTCCAACACGCTGCAAAATCCAATGACGTGAGGGAGCAATTTCTTCTGCCCAGCATCCCAGCTTGCCCTCAAGCTCAGTAAGTCAGATTCCTAACCTTGCCATTCACTTTTCCAGAAATGAGTCTCACCCATTCCTAGAACCACTTCCACTTGCTGTCCCCACCCAGGTGATCTCACAGCCAAGCAGACAAGAGGAAATCATTGGGAAACCATCTCATGGGCAGAACAGGCGTCAATAAAGTGCCTTATGATGAGGAAGTCGATGTTAGCTGTGAGACGTTCCCCTTTAAGCACCGCTTTATACTTTTTGTACCCGTAGGGCACTTTGTAATCCCCAGAATGTGTCACTTAAGTGTATCTTTATCTTCATTTTAGGGCATATGATTTGCAGTTTTGCAACAACTGAAACAAGTTAGGGTTGTATTATAATAAAGTAATCTGAGAGGAGGGCCGTCTTTGAAGCCTGTACATTTAAAGGCTTTGAATTAGAAGGAAAAAGAAAATTGTTTTAATTATTTACTATGGTTAAAAGGACCATTCCATTTGCTTGTAAATCAGTCATAATTTGAGAAAGGATAGTTTCTCGAGGGCCTCAGAAAACAGCCACTGGCCACCAGCATATTTTCCATGTGGGCTCAGTTAATAAAACAGTATTCAGCAAATGAAAGACATTGGGATTTGTTTGGATTTCTTTTTTGAACTTTTTTTATATAAAACACTTCTGTTCCATTAGGATAATCCTATTTGACTTGCTTCTCTCGGTCAAAGAAAAGGAAAAAACTATTATGAGAGAGCCAGGAACAAAGGCTCCCCCACCCTGGGTCGGGCTTTTGATCCTGACATTGCCTTCCAGCAGCAGCCAATAACTTCCGGCTTCAAAGGAGGGGAGACAGGCTTACCATGAATGCTCCTCCCAACGATGCCAGGAGGTTTGGGCTGGCAGGCTGCTCTCCTGACCCTTGTGTACAATCCCTTTCCACCCTCTGTGATGGAGACAATTACCACTGTTTTACCCACAGAGGAAACCCCCACCACTATTTTACAGGCAGCGACTTCGCCTGCCCGTGTCTAATACAGTCATGGTGTTGAACTCTGCCATGTCACACTACGCTTGTGTTAAGATAATCAAAGGATGTGAGGCTTGGAGCCCCTTTTGTTCTTTGTAAAAAATGCCAGAGTAGAAACCAATGGCTTTTCAAACAATTCGCCATAGCAAGGTTTTTATAAACGAGTCTTTCTGCTGAGGTAGCAAGTGCACTACGCAGGGACAAAAAGAAGAAGAAAAGATATAAATGTGATGCCGTCCTGGACCTACACAAACAAGAAACATTAATAATTTTGAAAATTTTCTAGTTCAGCAACTTCATCAACTTTCAATTAACCTCAGAAGCCAGGCCATTGCCGCTGCCAGATTAGCTTGAGAATTCTCTAGGACACTTTAAGTCATTACAACGGGCCCTTTCCCCATTTATTTACCTATTGCTTCTTTCCCTTTCATGCCCTTGTTCTCTCCTCGGCCTCCTCCACCCTCTATTCCCTTTGCATCCTTCGTCATCTACCATAACTCAGGAGCGACTGTGGGCAAACGCCACGGCTGCCATTGTGGGGCCAGCAGGAATAAGAGAGTGCAGGTGGGAAATCAGACAGAGAGGTAACATCCCCACTAAATGTGGAAAGGCATGCTCATCCTAAGTCATCAAAGCTTCGCCACTCCCCATCGTTCTGGCTCTTCTCTTTCATGAGTCCTCTTTCTTTTAAAGGAAAGGAAAATATTTAACTCCAAAATATACTTTCTTTGGCTTACCATGAGACGCTGCCCAGCAGGCCTGCAAACAGAGAAGCCAGCAAAGTTGTGTTTTGTGGGAAGGATCTGCAGCTGCAGAGAATCTGTATTGATGCAGCCAGGCCTTTCTTTGTCTGTAACTAGGAAAGATTAAATGGGAGTCCGACACCTTGAAAGGTCTGAAACATTGACCATCTATTCTCTCTGAAGAGTTTCAGAGTTCTACCTGTGAGTTTCATCTAGACTATCAGACCAGAGCACTTTTACTAGCCACACCTCCTCTTCAAATCCTCCCATTACCTGTCTGGCCATGATCCGAGCCTCTATTCTTTCCATAACCTCAAGATGGTGTATAAGTTTCTGCATTCCATTGCCACATTGGGCGTATTCACTGCAATTCTCCCCAGTATGTACATTAATAAATGTGTATGCCTTTTCTCCAATTAATCTGCCTTTTGAAAGTTGTGTTTTCAACAAAACTTTACAGGTTGAAGATACAGTCTTCCCTAGGTCCCTCCCTTTTACCCATTTTCCCCATCTTTGCACCCCCAACTTCCAAACTTGTGCTTGTACCATTCTTTCTTTAGTGACAAACTTTTCTGAATCTGTTTTTTTTATGAAAAGCTCTTCATTTCAAAGTTCAGCCTAATTCCAAAGTGTAGGTAATGAACTTTCATGCTGGAATGGACAGAGCACTCACGGAGCACTCACGTTCCAGAGCAAGAACTTAATTCATGCAACAGAGCTTGTTGGAGCCCTATCCTTTCCGTAACTCTCAGCCCCGCACTGTAAGATATTTTTAAAAAAGAATAAAATCTACTCTAGCAAGGAACAAAGGGTGACACATGGCACAAATATCTGTTTGACAATGTAGAATAGGATAAGTGTCATGAAAGATATAAAAACTAATTTTATAATTCAAAAGAAGAGACAGATGACTTCTCTCTAAGGAAATGTTGTCAAGGATTTGCGTGTGGTGGCAGCCTGGAAGGAATGCCAGGCTCTGACACATCCGTGTTGTGGCCCTGGAACCATCTTCTCATCTTGTACCATTTGTTCCTTTGCATCGTTCACTTGCATTTTGAAGCACTTGTGTCTTGCCACTAGAAATGACTCAGAATGGGCTGAAAGCTTGCCTTATGTTTCACGCAGTTCCTTCTCTGCATCATACGGAATAGTTAATAAATATCTGGGGTTTTCAACCCAATCAACCCTTACTTAACTCCAACCAGCTTCCGGGCTCTGTGCTGCACACTGGGTAGTTACTGAAATGAACATAACCGTACATGCAGTCTCCCCCTAAGTGGAGCCCACAGTCTAGCACTTGAGACAGTTTTACAGGATGGTGTAGGTCACGCCAACACAAAGGCACCTTGAGAGCCAACTTCTGCCGAGGGACCTGGCAGGGAGCTTCCAGTGCGGAAAAGAGGAATGAGCAGAGCTTTGTAGCTAAGTGGCAACTGACCATATGGACAGAGAGAGAAGATGTATTCCCAATGCAGGAGGAAATTGTACAGAGGACTGAGACACCACAGGGATGGCAGGAAGCAGAGGATGAGCTGAGAGAGGTCTTTATTTGCCACACCCATCCCTTACCCTAGCACGTGTCCATGTCACATATAATATGAAATTAATTTTGGCCCATTCTTATTTTTATGTTAAGTGCACTTGTTAAGTGTATGTTAAGTGTACTTGCAACATTTTATTGTGAATTGCAAAACAAAGAAAAACAAAAATTCTGTTTTCTGGTTGTGGTTTTCCTTTATCTTTCTTCTAAAAGGGTCTCCTGACTCTGCATCCTCCTTAAATAAACAACTCTGTTAACCTACCCTCGGGTCACAACCTCGCCAAATTGTTAAAAAGGAAGTAATTTTAACAGATAAGTTATTTCTCATCAGATACAATATGATTCCTTCCCAAAGAAGCATTCCAAGTAAGAAGTCTTTACAGTAATCACGAAAATGAACACCAGCGCTTCACATTGTGGGCCCACCATGAAGCCTTTTTGTTCAGCATTTTAGCCAATGGCCACCTCTGTGTGGCTCCTCTGAAATTGCCAGGGTTCCCAGCAGGAAGCAAGCAACCCCGAGAATTTTAATCTCCACAGCTGGCCTCTGTTCTCACTTCATCACCACTGGCAACCCCCTTCCCACTGCCGGCCTCCCCTGAAAAATCTAAAGGAATTCTCTCATTCCAAAATCTTTTGTGAATTCCAGTCTTATGAAATATGAAAACCTATACTGAAAAAGTATGCATTTTATTTAAAATCCCCATCTCTAATAAACTCATTATCCTTCAGATAAACACATTTCCTCCGCATGTTTGTATGAATCGGAACTTATTTTTTCCCAATAGCTATATGACAAGTTTAAACCGTAAATAGACCAGGTATCAGAAGATGAAGGAAATTTGGTTCTGAAAGGTTACTGAGAAAGCTATTAATAGGACAGTCCCAAAGAGTAGACTCAGTAGATGTTTCTATATATTTATTGGGTGCAAATGAGACATTAGGAAAGCATTCAGTTGACTCATTGAGGGACAGATAGAATGTGGATCTTATGCTAAGCTAATCAGCATACAAAACAAATTATGTGGAAGTTCACTTAAATAGATGATGGAAAGTTATTTCCAAGAACTCTGCAAGGGACTCAAGGGATATTAGTGACAACACTGAAAAGAAGGTGGTAAGGGGGAGACGTGTCAGGGCAGAGCTGGAGTCGGTCCTCACACTCTGGGCTTCTATCTGTCACTGTTTCGTGATCCCAGTTCCCAAGCTCCTCTAGAGAAAAGAGATTTGCCTGGAGTAGCCAAGACCTTTTTCATTGACTCTGAAACCATCCGACGTGACCCTGCCCTACTTGCGGGGACAGCCAATCCCTAGACTGAAGGCCCTCCTTTCTCTCCTTTTCTACTTCTGCTCCAGGCTCAGGGCCACAGGAAAGAATCAGTTGACAGCATTCAGATGACAGCGTCCAGCAGAATCTGACTCCTCACTTTGCCTTGTGTCTCCTAAGGCTACAGTCCCCAACCCCTGAGCTGCGGACCTGGACTGGTCCCTGGGCTGTTAGGAAGCAGGTCACACCGCAGGGGTGAGTGGGCAGAGGGGACAAAGCTTCCTCTGTATTGACAGCCATTCCCCACGTTGGGGAGTACCTGAGCTCTGCCCTCTGTCAGGTCCCCACCCTCCCCATCTGCGGAAAAGTGGAAAAATTATCTTATGTGAATCCAGTCTCTAGTGCCAGAAAGGGTAGAAACTGCTATTCACACTAAAACCCACAAAAGTCCCCGCTACTCATCACATCCGCTATCCCTGAGCAGCCCCTGGCCCCTCTCTCTCCACTTCCAAGCCGTCCTGTGCTTCGGCTCCCAGCGGCGTGCCTGGAGCAGCTGCCCACCCACAGGCCCGTCCCTGGCCCACCTTCCTTGCCCACCCGCAGTCGCTGAGCAGAGCAGATCTGCTCCGCCACCAGCTGTGCAGAGAAAGCTCCAAGTCCTGCTGGAAGACAGCGGCAGGATGGCATTTCTGCCCTTTCAGAGTAAGGTCACCAGGGAGAGGGGCTGAGCCAGGCTGTGGGGTCCAGTAGGGAGCCCTTGTGCAGTGCCAGCCCTGAGGTCATTACTCTCTCAAAGTCAGGAAAAAATTAAAATGAAACAACTTTTATTGTCCCTACTTACTTCATTAACAGGGAGGAGGAAAGTGGGACCAGCTCTGCCAGCGTGCCAAGTTCAGCAGTAGACGAGTTCTCCACGGCTTTGATCTCAGAGAAACCAGGCAGCGCAGTGAGGGGGGACAGCGCCCCCTGGGGTGACGGCAGGGGAGTGACTTGGCGACCTCACTGGAAACATGGGATGGCCTGGTGCTTGTTCTAATTGGGTTTTTCTGCTGGGAACGGAATTACCAACGCACAGAGGAACATGGGCTCTCCTGAGCCACCATACGGGGATGATTTGCTGGGAAGAGACATCTGAGGGTCTCTCTTTAGGGTCGCGTGGCCGCACCCAGCCTCCAGATCGGGCGAGAGTCTCATTCAGACGAAGCGGCTTTGGCCTGAGATTGGAGCTGGTCGCGCCTCTCAGCTCGTCTCCCTCCTGTTCCTCACCGCTCAGGCAGTGCCACCACCAACATCCCCGTCGCTTACCGCAGGAAACCCAGACTCTCCTTGACCCTTTTTCTCCACGAATAGCACCTCCCATTTAATTTGCCGCAAGATCCTATCAAACCTGCCAGCTCATGTCACTTGACATGCCCCCCACTTTTTCGGCGTCACAGCCCAAGCTTAGGCCGCCATCTCCAGCCCATTGTCCACAACATTAGAGAAATACACTTTGAAAATGGAAGGGAATCATGTCACCCCTTCCCAGATTAAAAGCCACCAAAGGCTTCTCACTGGTAAGCATTAGGATAAAGTCTAGACTCCTAAGTTTGACCAGCAAGGTTCCTCATGGCCCCGGTTCTCACCAGGCTCTCCAGACTCCTCCGGTCTTTTGCATGTTGTCCCTTCCGGCCTCAGCACATCTGCACACACACACAGACACACACATGCAGAAACACACAGACACACACACGCACAAACATGCAGACACACACATGTGTGCACACACACAGGAACACACAGACACACATGCAGACATGCACACAGACACACACACACGCAGGCAGACATGCACACAGACACACACACAGGCACACACCCATGCACACACACACACATGCAGAAACACACAGACACACATGCAGACACACACATACTCACACATGTGTGCACACACGCAGGAACACACAGACACACACAGACACACATGCAGACACACAGACACACACATGTGTGCACACACACAGAAACACACAGACACACATGCAGACACACACATACACACACACGAGGCACACAAACATGCAGACATGCACACAGACACACACACAGACACACACCCATACAGGCACACACACGTGTAGACATACACACAGAGACACACACATACTCACACATGTGTGCACACACGCAGGAACACACAGACACACATGCAGAAACCCTCAGACACACAGACACACACCCGTGCAGACACACACACATGTAGACATACACACAGAGATACACACATGCAGATGTACACACGCAGACACACATATGCAGACATACACACATGCAGACACACACATGTGCACACACACTCAGGCATACACACAGAAACATGCAGACACACACA